>PVJA010035198.1:0-21995 GCA_004027025.1 Myocastor coypus
TTGCTCTACAGGCAGAGCCTGCAGTGAGGGGGAAGAGTCGGGTCCTTCCCAACTCGGAGAGCCATTTCACACTGCTGTCTCTGGCTTTCGGTGGCTGCTGGCAAGCTGTGGTGTCCCTTGCCTGTGGTCATGGCGTGCAAGTCTCTGCCTCTGTCTTCTCTGTGTGTCTCCAGGAGGACACTTGCCATTGGGTGTGGAGCCCCCTGGGCAGCTCAGGGCAGCTTTATCTCCGCTCCTAGGCCCAGTTTCCAAGTACAATCCCACTGACAGATCCCAGGAGCAGGTTATGGACACACCCCTCCAGAGCCCCGGCTGAGCCTGTACAAAAGCACTGTGGTGGTGCAGGGCTCCCCAGTAGAGGACAGAGCCTGGAGTCATGAAACAGACCATAGGAGTCAACTGCAGAGAAATGAAACACTTTCAATGGCCAGAAGCAGCCTAAGCATAGAGAGATAGGCCACAGTTGGGAGAAAATGTTTGCCATGTACGCCGCCTACATATGCAGTATGGACTGCACAGTGACAGGCTGAGCACAGGAAAGCCGCAGTAGGAAGCGATCATGTAGGAGGGTCCTGGCACAGCAATGGCGGCGCAGCAGTGGCAGAATCAGAATAAATAACAGAATAAATAATAATCAGAATAAGTAATAAATATTATTTATTAATAAATATTATTTATTAATAAATAATAAGCAAAGAAGCATTTCCGTTATCGTCAGCCCATTGCCTTTGCAGTAGCACGAGTAACCCAGGGTTGCCAACTCCAGGAGCCTGGCAACATTCAGTCAGTGATCCCCGTGTCCCCTACCTGTGTGGGGGCTGTGTGTGCTCTCAGGGCTCCCCAACCCCATGCACTTCAGGCTTGCATCCGGTGTGGTGTTGTGACGCTGTGCAGAGGCCCAGGGTGGTTTTGGGGGGCTTTTTCCAGCGCCTTATCCCCTGGGAAGCTGCTCCGACTCACCTGGACTCGGACGTGCTCCAAGCCCAGGGCAACCGTCTTGGGATTTAGTTAAGCAGGGCAGTGCAAGATGCCCAGCAGGGCTGAGGGGGACTCCGGTTTTATCACAAGTAGCCTGCTCCTTTCCAAAGGCATAATCTAGCGGAAGGTTTCAGCGTTCCGGGATGAGCTAGGCTCCTGATAATGCGCATCTCTGTGCGTTCCCTGAGATGCAGGCCCCGGGGTTTCACGCACACCACCCGCCAGTGAGGCCTCCTCTCCGGACCTGGCCCTCCGCAGGCCTCCCGGGCCATCTGCAGGCCTCAGGCTTCCTGGGCAGTGTGGCTCCTGGTGGCTGTGGGTGTGGGCGAGGGCTGGGGCTCATGCCCGACCTGATGTGCCGCTCTCTTCTCCTTGCCGTCCGGGTCCCAGCGAGATGAAGCAGAAGCTGGAGGAGGAGGGCAGCAAGTGCAGCATCCTCGCCAAGCACCGGAAGTTCGTGGAGCGCTGCTGCATGCGCTGCTGCGCACCCTTCACCTTCCTGCTCAACACCCGGCGCTGCTGCAGGGACTGTAAGTTCGACGTGTGCAAGGGCTGCAGCTCCTTCCTCAAGCACGAGAAGGCCTGGGTCTGCTGCGTGTGCCAGCAAGCCAGGTGAGTGGCCGAGGCTGGGGGAGCGGCTGAGGTCAGGGCCGAGAGTGTGCGCAGGGAGCAGAGGCGCGGGTGGAGCCAGGACCGCAGGGGCAGCAGTGCCCCGCTTGGCTGGCCGCTGGGTTTCTCTCTCCTCCCATGGCTCTGATCTTAGGGAGTGCACGGCCCTTGGGAAGCTCGGTGCTGGGTTGGACCAACTGCCAGGGACTCGCGCTTGGGAAAGGAAAGTGGGCCTCACAGTGCTGGTCTGTGGGGACACAGGCCTCCAGGGCTGGAGGCCGTCACGGAGGCCAGGAAGGGCTGATGGCTACCACGTGGAGGACATGGCGGGCATGCAGTACCCGTCCTCCCACACAGCGGAGTGTTTTGGGGAGAATGAGGGCTGGGAAACTGCAATTTCTTAAGTGAGTGTCTGGATGTTTGCTCTTCAGGATTCTTAAAGCTCTGCTAAGGCTGGCATCTGGAAAGTGCAGGGCTTTTATGCCTGTCACCCCTGGCACCTGTGTCACAGCGAGCTGGCCCAAGACATGGCCCAAGGGCACACACCGGGGTGTCCGCCTCGTCTCACCTCCCCAGAGCTGTTCCTACCTCATGCCCTTTAGCACATGGAAGAGCAGGACAGCAACTGAGGGAGCTTGGGGCTCTCAGAAACTAGACTGCGAGCTCACAGGGCAGAGCTGCTCAGAGATGCGGTTAGCAGGCTACGGGCCTGTTGTGCACCCAGCATCCAGGGCTGGCACTGCCCTGTGCAGGATTGACTGGCACCTGGAGGAGCCTGGCTGAGTCTCCCGTGCTGCTCAGCCAGAGCAGGACCCTTAGATGAGGCCCGGAGTGTGCGCGTGGAGGGGCGGCTGCTCTGCAAAGCCAGGCAAGGTCAGGCACTGGCATGAAGGTTGGGCACGGAGGAGTGGCCCAGAGTGGACGCAGACACCCAGAATGGGAGTCTAAGCTGGGAGCCAGGTCCTGGGGACTAGTCCGGTGCTTGCTTGCTTTCTGGTTCCCCTAAGGTTTGCTCCAGCCGCACCTAGCTGATGCGTGCAACATGGGGTTTGTATCCAGTTGGGATCCTGTCGGGCTCTGGATGAGCCAGCGGGATGCAGGGTTAGGACGTGCGGATAATGAAGGAAATTGAGGGGAAGGGTCATGGGCTGGACTGGAGGAAAGCGTGGGAGTTAGCAGAGGCCAGGGAAGCTGAGCAGCTGTCACCGCGGGGCCTTGACAGAGCGAGTCAGGGAGAGGATGCCGGTCTGTGTCAGGAAGCGACTGAAATTTGGAGGTGATATGGAGACTGGGGCATGGGATGGCCCAGGCCTGGAAGCCAAGGCCACAGCAAAGCACGTGGCCCTGAAACCGGTGGAGACGGAGACCAGCCGAAGAGTGAGGGGAGAAGCAGAGCTGGAAGGAGATGGAGTGGGAGCGGGTCTGCACACCCAGGTAGGCGAGGCTCGCGCCGCACCGGCTCGGGCGTCCGCTGGGCTCTGTCGTGCCCCACTGGCCTCTCCACTGTGGAGGACGCTGTGGCCAGGGCCCTATCCGCTTCCTCTCCTCACACAGCCAAGATCCTCGTGTGGAATGCTCAGAGGCTGAGCAGGAGGACAGGGAGGTGCCCAAGGCCATCGTGTGTGTGTGTGTGTGTGTGTGTGTGTGTGTGTGTGCGCACGCGCACACAGTCGGTGCAGTGATTGGCTGCAGCTCTCACACAGCCACGGGTGGAGCCGCATTTCACTCTCGGTTATGCACAGTGCATTTCCCTTCGGGATATAAATTCACCCACTTCTGCCGCCTCGGTTTCACTCTTCACTATTATTGCACTGGCTCCCCTGGGTGTCTGTGTTGAGGGGCTCTGCACCATGACCCGTTATAGCAATAAAAATTCTCATCACAGAAAATTAGGGGGCTTGGGGCTGGTGTAGCAATGCACAGCAGCAGGTGTGCCCAGCTGTGGGTCAGGCCCCCACCTTGTCTCAGGGCTTTTCCAAATCAGCACCAGGATGAGGAGTGCAGGCTGCAGAGCAGCGAGGCACTACCAGAGCCTGGCAGTCTGCAGTTTCAGCTTCAGCTTCTTCTCTTCATCTCAGTGAAAAAGAGAGCAGGCTGCCCTGTTGATTACTCGGTTCAGAAAAACCATGTTGCGAGTTTTAAAACTATTTGTAACGGCTGTTGTTGCAATCGTAGTCATGCGATTAGCTCTCCATCAGTCTGCACATTTTGCATTCCAATGCGTTTTTGTTGTCTGATTACAAATGTAGCTTTGGGAGGTTAACAAACATCGGATGAATTTATGATAGAATAAACGATGGATGACTTATTTTGGAAGCTATCCAGCAAACAGAAAATTGCTGAGTCATTCCTTTGTCATTTTTGTCATATACAAATGTATCTTCCTGACAGCTCGTTGACTAGATTCAGTCAAGCATTATGCACAAGGACACACGCTGACTGCTGAAATGCAGGGCGGGCCCTTCCCATGGGTACCAGCACTTGCTCTTTCTGGTTGAGTTTACAGTCCTACCTTCCTTGGCAACAAATAGCCTGTGTAATTTATTGCTTGATTATGAAATTTGCTCTTTCTGATTTTTGACATTTTGTACTTTTACCTCTAACAGACCAACTTGGGAGACTGTTTTCCTGGAAAGAAAACCTTTTCTTTAGAGCTGACATCAACAGCCCCCTTGTGCCTGTGGTCCTGAGCAAGCCGAGGGCTCTGGACTCTTCTCTCAGACTCATGCACCCTGCATTTCCACCTGCTTTCTCATTATGGGGCATCCACACAGCGCATGGTTCATTGATTTGTGTAACATCCGATTTACATAAACTCTACCGTGGGTTTCAGGAATACCAAACACTGCCAGGTGGTGGTGGCACATGCCTGTAATCCCAACACGGAGGAGGCTGAGGCAAGAGAATCATTGCAAGTCTGAGACAAGCCTGGGTCACATAGTGAGCTCAAAGCCAGCCTGGAGTGCACAGTAAGAGCCTGTCTCAAAAAGACAAAAAGAAAAAGTATAACATATAGAATGAAGATGATATACCATTAAATTATGATCGCCATGAGCTAAGAACTTCCACAAGTGCACAAACCAGTGGGAAATATTAACGCTCACTAGAAATCAAAGGAATTGAGATTTTGCTTCAAGTAAAATGTTTTCTCATTAAATTTTTAAAAACTCCTTCTGCTTAGTGTTGCCAGGCTAGAGTGAAGGAAAGGCCCCTCTCTGTGGCTGGTGGAGGCTAAAGGCAGAGCCTTCTACCCAGAGCTGGCCACAGACCCAGGCTCCTGGGCCCTGTGATTCTCTTAGTAAGAATGTACAGCTAGTTACATAGCACTATTTTAAAATGCTGCAAAATGAATTATTTGTAGTATAAAGAGCATAAATACCCAATAGTAGAGTACAGAAGTGGATTAGGATACAGCTGGCCAATAGAACATGGCGAGGCCTTCACAGTTGTTGTGTGGATCAGGAGAATATGGAAGAAGGTTAAACCCTGCGGTGCAACATGAGCAGACAATGAGATCCCTGAAATAAGGAAAGCAGAACAATGAAACAGGAAGCACGGGGCCAGTGCTTCGGGCACAGCTGCTCCAGGTGAAGGGAGTCTGCCCCCCCCAACCCCGCCAACCAGCCCACTGTGCACATTTTAGGCTTCTGACCTCAGAAGTCTCAAGAGCTGTAGACAAGAAGACAGGGAGTGGACACCCATGTGTCCCCTGCATGGCCTGGAGAGGGCTGCAAAGGGAGACCTAGGAGCAGCTTTCCTGTGCAGCCAGCAGGGGACAGTGCGTGACCTAGACTCCCAGGAGGCAGCGTCCTCCAGGGAGGACACAGGTGTGGGCTGAGAGGCACTGGCCCGGGAGCTGCGAGTGAGCCTAGCTGCCCTGGCAGCGGGGAGTCTCTAGCCTGTGGCCCTTTGCCCCTCGAGCAGGGCCCAGGAGAACACTCTGGGCTTCCCACTGGCTTCCCTGGACCCCAGGGAGGAATGATGAGCCATGTTGCAGGTGGAGCCCTTGACCAGGCTAGGTGACCTAGCTGTACATCCCTTTACCACAGGCTGGGGCTGGGGGGACCCAGGTTGCAGTGTCCTCAAACAGCCACTGGGCTGGGCAGTACAGAGAGAAAAGGAGACAGGCATGGAAAACTTCATGGACACCCCAGTGAGCAGGTGACCCCACAACACCAAGGAGGCCACTGCCCCTGTGTAGGATTGTGATCTTGGGTAGCACAATGTGCCCAGTAGCGAAGTGAGGGCTGAGTGCCCCAAGACAGGTGGTGGGACACTGGGCACGAGTTCAGGTGATTCAGACCTACGTCCTGCTCCTGAGCCTTCGCTCAGCAGGGTTCCCCAGTTCTTCCGGGAACCAGACCTTCCGCTAAATTCTTTTCACAGACCTACGTAGCAGGCCCTTCTACTGCTTCTAACACAGCCAAAGCATCACAACTGATCCAGGAGAAATTATAGAAGCAGACCTGAATATTTTAACAAACATGGTAGAGAGGTGGTGGCCGCCTGAGTCTGAACTCAGACGAGGATGTGGTTTCCTGTGTGTTGTTTAACCTTAACCTCACACACATAATTTAGATGTTATACATTGAAACTGGAAGATATAGTTGATAATTAAGTAGAACCTTCAAGAAAAGGAACTCACGAGTTCCACATTTTCTAAAACCCCCTGTGCACAATAGACAGGGTTTCTGCTACATCATGACTTAGGTGAGCGTAGCAAAGAGAAGAGAACGGTGGTGTAGGCACACAGCAGGGTGCAGTGTAAGCGAGGTGTGTGGTTGTTCCTTGCAGCCTAGACACTTAAAGCGATCAGGGCTCTGCTGGCCCCGCAGGGACCCACAGCATCCCCTCGCCGCTGTGGCCCGTGGTCAGCCTGGCAGCCCACCACCCATGCTGTTCATTTCCTCCTGTCCCCTAACAGCTGCCGCTGGTCTGCTGGACTCTGTGGGCTCTGTGTGCACTGCAAGAGAGCCCAATCCTGGGAGAGGCTGCCGGCATCTTCCCTCCGCTGGCTCATCCCCACGGGCCTATGACTGGAGCGTGTGTGGGCTGAGGCCCCAGTCCTTCCAGGGCGCTCCACTTCACGGGAGGATGGGAAATCATGTCTTGCCTAGTGGAGCAGAGCCCCTGGGGGGTGTGGCCACGTGGGTCAATCTAGGCAGACTGCGTGTCGTCAGCTCCCGGGCCCACCGCAAGACTCTAGCCCATAAACGCAGCACGTAGGCGACTCAGTGGCTCCCTCTCGGACACTGTGATCCTCTCCTCCAACATCCAGGCCTCTGCACAGGGCACTGCACTGGGAGCCTAGATGACAGTGTGGAGCATGACAGCCCTCTATGCCAGGGACGTCCTGAGGAGGACGATGTGGCCGAGGAGGCGTGGTGACCTCCCAAGCTCTTCTCCATCCATCCATCCATCCATCCATCCTTCCATCCTTCCATCCTTCCATCCAGTCTTGGGCCCTGCCTGAGCTGGTGCTGGGTTCGAGTCCTGGATTAGCCACTGCTTTGCTGGTGCCCCTGGGCTCTTCAGGTTTGGTGAGAGCAAGGTTCCTGCAGTGTTGGTATAGGAAGAGAAACAAACAGCTGGTAGATGCCTGGAGGTGCCCTACCGCCAGAGCTGGGAGCTGGTCCTTGTCCTCATGGTGAGGACGCCAAGTAGAAATGTCTTGTACTTCACGAGACATCCACTGCAGTTAGTGCTCTGAGCAAGAGACCATTTCTTCAGGGTATATATAGTACTGCTTGTTAGCACTGCAAGGTAAAATAATTTTATAAAATTAACTTCCACGGCTTCTTTCTCAGGGCTGACCTAGGGCAGCTGGAGCCACCCACACTTGGCTATGCCCAGCTGGGAGGCTGAGTACAGCTGAAGACTTCCCAGGGTGTCCTGGTGCCTTTCTGAGGGTGGTCGGCCTCAGTCACCACTTACTTAATAACCTCAGGCGGGCACTGAGTATTAGTGTCCTGGGAACTAAACAGTATATGCAGCTTTGATACAGACATCCAGTGAAAATCACTTGGGCTGTATCCCAATGTGCATTTTATGCTTTTCTGCTCAAGGAAATTTTTCTGAAGCAGAGTCTTGCTAGGTAGTTTAGGCTGAGCTAGACCTCACTATATAGCCTAGGCCTCAGCCTGCTTCAGTCCTCCTGCCTCAGCCTCCCAAGTGCTGGCATTATAGGTGTGTGCCACCATACACAACTCAAGAAAGATATTTAACCATCAAGGTAAGGTAATGGTACACAGCCACATTTGTACCTTAAAGACGCTAGTATCGTCTTTAGTATGCAATGCTTTTGTGTTTCCTGTGTGATAGTAAAGTTGTGCAGCAAAACTGCAACAAAGCTTACAGACGCTTCACCCACCTTGTGATTGGAAGCTGTATGGATCCTGCGGGAGCCCCCAGCACCCTCCCCTGGCTGCATAGCCCTCCCTCGCCCAGGGCACTGCCACTCAGACACAGCACCCTTAGCCATCCGTGTCTTCATTCTTTGTGTGCCTGCACGGCCCTAAAAGTGCCTGGCAAGCAGCTCATTTGGTCTCCTGTGCATCATCAGCACCATGCAGTGTGTGTTCCTCCGTGGCTCGAGTCTCTGTGCAATGTGGCTGTTTTTCTGTGTCAACACATGTGATGCATGTGCGTGGCACCAGTGAGTTCACCGTGTCTCGTGTCCCTGCATTCCCAGGCTCCTCTGCAGTGGACTTGGAACTGGGTGGTGGGTGGTGGCCTGTGGGCTCGGAGCAGAAGGGTGGGTGTCGTGTGCTTTGGGGAGACTCCTCTTGCTCTCCGCTAATTTGACCGTGATGATAAAGGTCTTGTATTTCAGCTGTGCAACCAGGAGACAGTGATGTGTTCAGGAGCTTGAGTTTCTAGCTGGCTGTGTAGAACACAACCTCCTGCCAGCACACACGAGGACACTGGATGAGCACAGGAAGGGGAGCAGGGAAGGGAGAGAGGAGAAAGGCAGACTTGTGGGTTTCAGCCAGCTGCTGTTTAGGGTTGATCCGTGAAAGCCCGTGCTGTCCTGCTCAACACAGCCGCCCAGCGCTCCTGTGCTGCGTTTCACCGGAGGATCGCACCACAGGGTTTGTGTTCCCTCCTAGTGCACGGCGAGGCTGCTCCACAGCAGTAACTGGTATAAGAGGGCTGACAAGATACCTCTGCCCGTGGATCTTGGACACGTGTTGGGCAGCTTTCCATTGCTGTAACCAAATGAACACCTGATGCCAACCTGAAGGAGCGTTTTGGGGCTCACAGTTGCAGAGGCTTCAGTCCGTGGTGGGCCTGCTTCACTGCTTTTGTGCTATCGAGGTGGGGGCATCATGGTGTCAGGGTGCCAGGCACAGAGGAAAATGGCTCCCAGCCTTGCAGCCAGGAAGGGGAGAGTGGAGGAGCTGGAGAAGGGAGGGCAACCCAGTGATCACTCTCTCCCATCAGGCCCTGCTTCCTCCAGCCCACTCACTGTGAACTCCTTGTGGGTGTGGCAAAGGGAGCCCCACATTGCTCCATGGCCGACCCTCCACACTGCACCGTGGGAGACCCTCAACTCTGCGCTGCAGGACCTCCCACAATGCACCCTGAGACCCCACCACTCGGCACCCTGGACAGCTGCAACAGGTCTTGGTCTGAAGAAGACATTTCCCTGGGTGTCCATAGCCCACTCCTACCCAGGGTCCTCACCATTTGCTGGAAGCAGGAGTGAGGTGGTCTGTGAGAACTGGTCCCAGGTCTTTTCTGCGAATGTTAGCCTTCTGATAAATCTCTGGCTATAATGAAAACCTCTGATCCCTGGAGTCCTATTTCATTCACTTGGGTGATTTTTTTTTTTTAATTAATGAAAGGAAAATCATAAAGCGTAATCGGTGGGATCTTACTGCACAGGATGCCAGCCTTCTGGGGAATATGTGGCAGACATGTGCTCACTGCTCCACTCCCTGGGGTGAGGTCGTGCGCTGGGCCTGGGAGTGGAGGTGACTAAATGTGGACAGCTGTGTGAGGGTTTCCTGCGCTCACACCCTACCTCTTTAGCTTGGCACCTCCCTGCTTCAAGCACCTCTGCTCTACCAGGAGAGAAACAGAGTTAGAGATCCACAGGAGATGCACGGGTCTGTGTGTATGAAAATGCTGGCTTCTTGGGGTGGCGGACAGCTCTTATATCCTTCTTGCTGTTCTACGCCTTCCAAAGTTCCTATAATCAATGCTTGCTATTTGTGTGATCGAGAAAGCAGTGACTGGCATTTGTCCCCTTCAGAAAATGTTTGTAAAATCAGGTCAAGAATAAAAGCAATCATTTTCAGTTGACTGACAGAAATTGCCAGAGCTGAGGTGGTGAGGGGGACTGCGCTTCCTGGAAGCGAGTGCCCTGGAGCCTGGTGCTCATCAGGAAGGAAGGCACACCCACATCTGAGTGACCATCGCAGGCAGAGCATCGAGCCCAGAACCCAACTTTCAGGGGTCTGCTCTGCCCTAGTGAGCTCAAAGATGCTTTAACTTCTGAGGCTTTCATCTCAACGGCCACGACCGTGTCTGCAGCTATGTCAGCCAAGCAGTGGCTCAGAAGGAATGCGCCACTGACGCTCTGAGGACGAGGTTGAGCTGCACTAAGCACAAGCCGTCGGTTGCTTTCAGTCAGGGTGACAGCCCTGTCCGGGTGGAGTCCAGAGGTGGCTCTTGTATGGGGTGCTGGTGACTGGGGTTACTGGGCACCCTGCAGACCAAGCACAGTAGATGACGTGAGCGGGCTGTCTGTGGCCTGGCAATGGACAGAAGAGGCAGAGTCGGGCTGTGCCTGTGCTCAGGCGGCTGGGAGCCTGGCATCTGCTTGGACAGCCTCACTGGCTCTTCCTGTAGTGAGCAGGGTGGGGTCATGGAAGACCTAGCCTCCCCTCATTGCCACATACCTGGGAGGTGACAGTGACAGCTCAGCGCTGCCTTTGGTGGCCACTTAGCAGCGGCTGGCACGGTGAGTCGTCGCCCAGGGTCCTATCTGTATCGCCGTCCTTCCAGACCCACATTCTCAGCAGAGACCATGGTCCCAGCTACTTCGCATCACCATCTTGCTTGAGTGTACAGACTTATCCAAAATCTGCACGATTTATTGAGCTGTTTTCGTCATTTTAGACACTGGTATTTTTTCTCCTGTCTTTATTTGGCAGTTGCACATGCTTTGCCACGCACATTCACACTGGGTGTTCTTTAGTTTTGGCTATTTTCGTGAGAAAGCTGGGGGCAGAGCTCCAGGTACAGCTGTGTGTCCTCTGGCTCCTCTGAAATGCCTCCTCCTCACGTCCTCACAGGTTCCATGACCTCACTCTGCCACCAGCCATGCACACCACTCTCTCTCCAGCTCGCCGATGGCAAATTCCCTCACTTAAGCAGTCCTCCCTACTCCTTGGGGAGCAAGACAAGGCTATGCTATAGGACAGGGAGAGATTTTGAGGCCTGGATGTTTTCCCATGGCCTCCTCAGAAGACTATGTTAGCCTTTTGCATGGCCGGTGACATGCTGTCACATTTGTGCCCTTGGAACCAGTGTAGTTACAGAGGCATGTTGTATCCAGGGTTGTGTCGATTTGGCAGCTCCGCACTCTGGGCTGTGAGGGCCCTGCCCCAGAGCAGTGCAGCATGAAAAGGGGCCGTGAGGGGGCTGAGTAAGAGTTCGGCGTTCTGTTTCCTCTCAGCCTTCCCAGTCAGCTTGGACTCTGTCTCTGGGCTTCCAGTGCAGACCTTCGGCCTCCAGCCTGACTCCTTTAGCTCTCTTTTGCAGCTTCTTCAGCCTCGCGTCTCCCCTTTTTCCCCCATGTGCACATCCTCTGCACTCTGCACCAGGGAGGAAAGGGAGGGAAGGAGGCAGAACAGTCAGAGGGAGAGAGCAAGCGAAGGTCACGCACACTGTGTCCTCAGGGACACAGGAGGGATCTTAGACAGGGCTAGTCCCCCTCACCAGGCCCAGTCCCAGACACTGGAAGGTGCTGAGCGGGTCACTTCCCAGAGCTGGATGTCTTCAGTCCCAGTCCGATCAGGTCGAAGCCAGGAGGCCCTGTGTGGTTAGCGGCCCCCTCCTCCCCCAGAGCAGGGGCCTGCAGAGTCTGTGGCTTCTCTGAGGGCCACACAAGCCCGCGGCAGCTTTTGCCTCCATTGTCAAGTGCCGGCAGCTGTGCCACACACAGATCTGAGACCAAGCTACTGCCATCTGGACAATGGGTCTGCTGGGGGCACTCTGGACAGTGGGAAGGAGCCCAGGGCAGACCCCGCCCCGCCAAGGGCTGGTGGGTGCAGGGAGGGACAGCTCAGAGTCGTGTGAGATTTGTTTCCACAGATGATATCAGTTGGTTAACTGTGGAAAAATAAAGCAAACCCCCAGTTTATATCTAAACAATACCAGTTGGTCTAGGTACAGTCCTGCCCTAAGCCTCCTCCATGAAAACATATATACCCCTTACGGCTTGGAGAAAGACAGCAACATTGGAGCAGCAGGCCTTTAACGTGTTCTCAGGGCAAAGCACACTAGAAAGAATGTTACAAGACAGATGGCCAGTAAAGGCAGGGAGTCTTTGCAGTCCAACAGCTAAGGGTTGATGGTCGTGTGCTCTGCACACAAAGCAGTGGCCAGGTGAGCTCAGACTCTCAGCGAACCACGAGCAGAGGGGAAAGCAAAGTTCAGAGGAAAAGGAGAAGCCCTGAGAAAGGGCTTGGCCTCCCTCATGCACATGTGCAGATCCGGAGCAAACGCGGGTGCCCTCCGATGGGCCAGTCAGCTGTTGTGGTCCAGGCTGGCGCAAGGGGAAGCCTCCTGCAAGCTCCCACAGCTCCTCCTGGAGGACAACCTGGTAATAACCGTGCACACTGCAAATGGTTTGCAGGAACCAGCCACCTCCAGGAGCGTGGCCAGCACCACCCACCAACAGCTCTAGGCGCTTCTCACACAGTGCCTTCAGCAAGCTGCAATGGGCACATCTGGTAGAACAGGCTGCAGTGTGGGGACAGCAAGGTGCTTCTGAGGAGCTCGTGAGAAATCGTGACAGCAGAATGACCACCTGTGCCTCTTTGGGAATACCCCAGGAAGTCTGCCCTGATAGAAGATGCACCATCTAAAGGAGGCCGGAGATCAGGGGAGAGTGGTAGAAGCCGCCACCCATGTAAGATTCTCCAGGGTGACGGCCACACCCTTTGGGGTGAGCACAGGCTGGTGCAGGGAGAAGCCTTGGTGGTGTCAGGTAGCACATAATGCACCCTCCAAAACAGCTTGAACAAAAGGGTGTTTGGATGTGTATGTAAGGTGAAAGAGTCCAGAGCTCTCTATGGGCTTGAGGAGGTCAGGTTTTCAAACTATTAGGAGGCTAAGTCAGGAGGATTGCTGCGAGTTCAAGGTCAGCCTGGGCTGCAAAGTATTCAGGGCCTGCCTAAGCAGCACAGCAACGGACTGGCGAGGTAGCTCAGCAGACTAAGCACCTGCTTAGGTAAGCACAGGGACCAGGGTTCGCTCACTGGTACTGCATGCTAGGCTGGCCCCGCCCCCAGGGCTCCCTGCTCTGGTGACTGAGTCCAGGCTTGGTGGTGCACACTTACAATCCCAATGCTAGGGGCTGAGAAAAGGAGGATCTCTATGAGTCAAGCTGCATAGTGAGACCCTGTGCCAAAGAAAGTCTATGGCTTAACAACACAGCAAGACCCCATCTCTACAAACAAAAACAAAAAGTATGAGGTGTGGCTGAAATACACAGTGAGGGCTTCAACAGGGAAAGCGTATTACAGCGAGGGGCACAAGGCCCTGAGCCACCCTGAGAACCCTCCCATCACTTGGCACACACACGCCATCATTCTCGCCACTCTACCACTGTGCTAGGGTCCTCTTTCCCTAGTGCCTTTATGAGGGGTGGCCCAAAATACAGCGACTGCTACTTCTGAGCACATCAGGCAGTGAGGCCGCTGTGTCCACCCACCACAGAGGTCTGGCTTTTCCCGAGGCCAGAATGGCCATGATGGTCAACATTTGAAATTGTCTGGGGACGTGGTGGTAACTATGACAGAGCAACTAAAAACACCCGGAAAAGGGACTCTGGAGGTGGCGCAGAAAGCAGCCAGCACAGTGGCCCGTATGTGCTCACAACAAAGGGTTCTGAGGGAGATTCGCAGCATCTGCCTTTCACTGCAGCGTTTTTAATTCAAACATTTATTATTTTTTATCACACTGCATATATCAACAGGATCCTGTCCTTTCTGCTGCCCGACATGCTTTTGTTCTGAAAACTGTAGCCATCTAACTGAGAGCCACAACGACAGTGAGTCCTGGTAGGAAATCACGTCAGCCTGGCTGACTAACCTCTGTGATGCATGGTGACGTTGTGACTTCGGACTGCCCGCCTACGTGCTCCCTGTGCCCCTGAGTGCTGTGGGCTCCGTCTGCCCGTGGGCACCATCTGACGGCCTCTGCCGAGGAGGAAATTCCATCTCCAAGCCCCGCTACTCCGCCTCCTCTGCCCAGCCCTTGGAGTGGCCTGTGACTCCCGGCAGTAACCCGGGCCTCGCGCGCTGTGTCTGTACAGAGGGGGCAGGAACAAGCAGCCCTGATGGCTCAGATGCCCTCTGCTACAGCCCAGGTCATCACTTGAAGCCCTGGGAGGGAGATGCCAGGATCTCGGTCGTGGCATGACTGGGGCAGTCGTCCCAGCCTTCACCCCACTAGTGGAACACAGCTTCCCATTTTCAATTTGGTCTATTTTGAGGCTGTATTTTACTAAGCTGCTTTTGGAGTTTGCCTTCATTGTCCCAGAGATCTTAGTTGTCTTTTCTTATCCCTGCCGACAAGTGCAGGCATAGCTCCACCTCTTCTGCTCCACATGGCCTCCTGGTCACTTGACTGTGCCACCCACCTTCTGCCCAGTACACTGTGGTCAGAAGGGACCCCCTCCTGCTATTTCCTGGGCTCCACCTGGAGTGTACCTTAGGAATTTCCTTTTTCAGAAAGCAAGCTTTCTGAGAGCACGTGTTTTGCTTTCCTACGAGGGTGGTTTTGCAGAATTCTAGGGCCTTCCATTTCTTCTCTGGGCTTGGAAAACTTGGACTGTGCTATAGGCCGGCACTCTACTCATACTGGTTAAGAACTTTATTCTCTTTATTATCATTTGTTTTCAAAATGCTGTGCTTTTCAGCATGGGATCCCCCTGGATTCCTTATCTTGGAGGAATGGGACTTTTATGAAGACCAATCTAGGGGGCGTTGTCTATTTATTTTACCTTGAGTTTTGTTTATGCTGCTTGGCAATTAGCTGACCTTTTTAACTAAAATTTGCTAGTTTGGGGCAATTTTCTTCTAGTATGTCTTTGATTTGATCTTTCTTCTCATCCATGTTCTGTTTCTCCTGTTTTGGAATCTTATTAAATGCTGAACACCCTGAAATAGTTCTGCATGTCTGTTTTCTGCCTGGTGTCCCTTCTTGTTTGTTTGTTTCTTGGTATATATATATATATATATATATATATATATATATATATATATTCTGGAACTTTTATGTTATATCTTGAGTTTAACTTTAAAGCTGTTAAAGCTGGGCATGGTGGCTCACGCCTGTAATCCCAGCACTCGGGAGGCTGAGGCAGGAGGATCGCTGTGAGTTCGAGACCAGCCTGGGCTACAAAAGTGAGCTCAAGGCCAGCCGGAACTGCATAGTGAGACCCTGTCTCAAAAAGACAAAAAAATAAAAAATAAAGCTGTTAAAAATTTAACAAACCTATTTTCTATTGTTTCTTGCTCTCTGATGACTTTTGCTTCACTGCACCCTAGGTGATTGCATGGCTCCAGTACTTTTTCAAGTCATTCAAGTCACTATAGTATTAGTTATAGTTCAAGTTATTCCCAGTATAATGATTATATGTACTTGACTTTTGTATTCTTGTTGGTTTCTAGTTACCTTTCCTTCTTATGCCATTGGTTGTTTTAAGTGCCAGTAATCCTTGCTGTCTATGTTTTTAGAGAAACTATTTACTTGATTAATAAAGATGGCCAGCATAGGCCTTCTCTGCTAATGAATAGTTCTAGTAATTTCTCTTTTGGAACACACTTGGGTGGAGGGTCTTGACCAAGGCCCCAGGTTTGTGACCTGGGCAGTTAACCACAGGCCCAGTAAGATCTGTGAGCAGATTCACAGTGCCCCCAGTATCAACCAAACCCTGGTTGCAAGAAGTCAACTGAAGTCGGAGCCTGACCCTGAAGGTGGCCCAAACTCAGTAGAAAACTGCCATTTTGGCCTAGGACCAATCAACCTCGGGTGGGTGATGGCCCCATTGCCTGAGAATGCGAAGGGAGAAGCCAAGGGGCCCCACTGCGGTCTACACAGCAGCCGTTTCCTTTCCAGGCATGCTGGCACTGCCTGCCCTCCAAATCAGCAGCACAGAACTGGACCTCAGGCCGACAGTCCTCGTCTCTCCTTTTGGAGCTGGCCTTCTCTGCTCTTCATGCCGCCATCTGCTTTCAGTTTTCCAGAAATCCCACAAAAGCTCTGAACCTTCATTTTAGAGGCTGCTTGCTTGTGGTAGCTTGCGTGTCGCGGGCTGGCAGGGAGGAGAACTTGGCTGGCACCTGTTTCTCCATGAATCTAAATGCCTTTATTCACTCTGCCTTTCTGGATTTTCTAAAATGAGTAAGATAAGTAAGGACACAGCTGTCCTTCAAGTGCAAAGGCCTGAAAAATGTGTCGTTACCAGGCCGAAAGGGCAGAGTACGGTCGGTGTGTGCAGCTGTCCTCAGCGCAGGCCAGGGAGCCTCTCCCCATGGTGCTGTGGTGGAGGGGAGGCTGGCAACTTAACTGTCTCACTGGGCTTTTTATTTTCTCAAGCTGGACTAAACATGTTAACTCAGGAAGAGAGTCAAACATGAAGCCTGCTACTAAGGAGCTAACTTTTCTGCTTAACAAAACCCCCAAAGCCTGGTGGCTTAGAATGGTGGGCTTTCACCTGCCTGCTGTTGGCTTGACTCAGGTGGAGAGGCAGTTGGCCTTTCCCACCCAGAGGCCAGCCTGGGCTCACTCACTCGCATGTGCCAGGGTGCAGGATTCTGGGAGCAGCTTATGAGGGCAGAGGCTCAGGACTTGGCTGGCGCCCACCACTCTGTATGTCAGGTGGAAAGCCGGCGCGGATTCGAGGGGCTAAGAAGTGAGCTCATACCTGAGTGGAAGATCTGCAGAGTGCCTTGTTACCTGAGCTGCTCACCATTTGTCTCCGTTACTCTTCTGTCATTGCAAGGACCAAATACCCAACCCCCAAAAGGAAAGCAGGCAAGACTGATTTAGCTCAGTTACTGGGGATTTCAGTCCACACTCAGCTGGCTCCAAGGCAGAGAGGCACATGGAAGAGGGCGGCAGTTCATGTCTCCAGGAAACACTGAAGTGCAGAGGGAAAGGCAGCAGCTGCAGCAGCCAGCAAGCCTCTCTCCCTCCCTTATACTGTATTCCGTCTCTCCACCCCAGGGTGGGTGCGTCACTCACACCCACAATCCCGGCATTGAATCATGAATTAATCACAGTCTCTAGAAGCCTGCCAATGACTGCATGAGGCTTTAGGGAGACAGCTAGACACAAATCATAACACCACTAAACAGCTCTACCTTTCTCTTGTCTCTTCCTGTCTTCGCAGGCTTCTGAGGATGCAGTCTCTGGAATGGTTCTACAGTAACGTGAAGAGCCGCTTCAAGCGCTTTGGCAGTGCCAAGGTCCTCAAGAACCTGTACCGGAAGCACCGGCTGGAGTCTGGCGCTTGCTTTGATGTCCTAGGTACCCTCTGCCTGGGATCTGGGGTCCTTGGTGGCTTTCAGGGTGGAGAAAGCCTGGGTGTAGAAGCCCAGATGCTAGGCACACTCACCTGGGGCAGGAGTTTGCCTCAGTGTCGGTGCTAGTGAGGAGCAGAGCCAGAAGCCTGTGTCAGTTGGCACTCGCTGGCTTCCCGCACTCCTACTGCCTCACACTGATGTGTCGGGAACCAGAAGACCAAAATGTTCCAGCTAAAGAAACGAAAGACATCACCATGCCTGGTGAGGAAAAGTGGACATCACTGGGACTGGTGAGGAGAGATCTGGCCTGCACCGAGGTGCACCTCCTCCCGACCTCGCTGTGTGGAAGCCCTGTGTGATCGAAAGAGGAAGAGATGGCCCGGTCACCCCCGTACGGGGTGGTCTGCAGTCCCATCAGCCCGGCCAGCAGGAGGAAGTGGCTGTCAGAAGAGCGGCGGTGCCTTGGGGCTGTCGGCTCCCCCAGACAGCAGAGAGGGGACGTCGCCCGCCTCGCTCGCAGCTTTGCGCCATTGCTACCTCTGTTGCTGTCTTCTCGGTAAGGTCTTCGTGTCTGATCTAGAAATGCACCAGCTGCTCAGCTAGCAGGAAAGTAAGGTCCAAGCGATAAACTTGGGGTGTCCCTGGCTCTCCAGGGGCCTTGTCTTTCCAGCTCAGGAAGCTGCGACTGAGAGAGCAGACCCCGCCCTCCTGCACCCCACAGTGCTGGTGGCTTCTATGCACAATTTCTGTGTTCTCCCTGTGAATCTTTCTAAAGATTTTTCTCTGGAAATGGAGACCAAAAAAAGAAGCAAACTTAAAGACAGTGCTGTTGGCAGCAGTATTTTGACCCAAAAAGAGATCTCAAAGATTTCAAGAAGATCCAGGAATGGAGCAGCTCACCTGCCCATCGCAAGCCACCTCCCTGCCGTGCCCTGGGCCCACCTCATCCACACCTCCACCTTGCCAAGTGTAAATACAGAATGTCTTCACCACTGGATCCAAACCGAGGGACAGCAAGTGTTGTGGAGATTGGTTCCGACCTCCCCTTTCTCTCTCCGTCCTGTGCGGCTGAGGTGGCCGTGGCCCCGGTGCTCTGCAGGGCTGTGAAATACTTGCTGTCCATGTGGAAGGACAGTGCTGGCTGGGGACACTGGCTGGCAAGGAGGGGCAGTCTGTGCACTGCTGCCCATGGCCTTCCCTGTCCCCTCAGTGCCAGAGCTGGATGCTGGCCTTGCAGCCAGCCTCTTCCTCCTGCACAGCATGGTATGCAAGTGGCAAGTCCTGTATTTCTGTATTCTCAGAGGCTGGTCCGATGCCTGGCCCATCCACGTTCCCAGAACCAACTGGCACAACCCTAAAAGTGTCTCGTGCATAGCGAGACCCCTCGCAGAAGCATTAGGGTTCATTGATGCAGTGACCGGTGTCTCCCTTTAAATGGAGATTTCTTTAGCAAGCTCAGAGACAGCAGTCAGGGGCAGTTTATGATGCCGCATTTGAGCGTGCAAAGCTGCGCAGGCGCAATTCTACAGCAGTGGGGAGAGTCCTACAGCTATGGGGAAACTCAGGTATGCCCCAGCATGGGCAAATCTGTCCACGCTTGCAAGGCCCCCTGGAGTGGCGCAGCAGCCTTGCCCTGCCACCCAGCCTCTAGGAGTACTCTGCAATCCTGAGCACACATGAGAATCACCTGGGAGCTCAGAGAAGACTCCTGACCCAGGTCATTGCCTGCCAGTTACTGCTGAGTCTCTGGGCAGAACCCTGGCTGGTGGGCTGTGTGCCTATCATCTGTCATGTGCCTACCTGGCGTCCATCCCGCCTGCCCTTTGCCCACCCATTTTCAAAGTCTGTGAAGTATTTAAAACTGCAGCCAAGACTGAGACCCTCAGCTGTGGGTGACTGGGCCATCTCTTCACAATGATCTGCTGAGAAAATCCTGAATAAGATGTGTCCGTCTTCAACTCTGCCCAGGAAATTCCTCTCGGGACTTGGGTGGTCAGACTCTGGCCAGGGAGCTCCGCCGTCACTCGTGTGGCGCTCCTTTGCCCATCTCAGCACAGGCTGTGCACTTTGTCTGCCACATGCATTCCACTGAAACTGCACACATCCGTGGAGTCCACAGAGCCTCTGAGCCACACACACCTCGCCCTGCCCTCCATCCCGGCAGCTGTCCCCAGCTGCAGCCCGGGTCAGGTGGCCAGGTCAGGCCTGAAGGAGACCTTTGGTTTGGCAGAGTGGCCTCAGATGTGTGCTGCTCTGTTGAGCCCCTGCTGTGTGGCCCGTGGGACTCAGAGTTGGGGTACAAGGGCAGCACTGCCATCTAAGTGCTGGCCTTCCCAGGAAAAGGCAGGGTCTCCAGATGATACCCCGTGTGGACAAGTGTCGGGATCCGCTGATCTTACTGTGAACAGTTCAGCCCCGGGGAGACACGGCGGTAGGAATCAGAGAAGTAGACAGGAAGAAAAGCTGGGCTAGGTGGTCGCCAGACTGCCTGATGGGCGAGACTGACTCAACGCACACACAAAGGATCCTTTATTTATACTCATACGAAGTTTGCATCCTGTAACACAAGGCTACCCAGCAACCCATAGCTGGCCTGAACCACACAGGATGTTTTTCTCACACTGGGGTAGCTTTCTGCTCCAGGAGCCCACACTTGATCGATTTCCTGGGTTCCCGCAGCTCCCAACAGACAAGAGCACTTCCTAAACACGTGACATGATTCTAAAATTATAGCCATTGCCAGCGTGCTGATTTTGAGACCATTGGATAAAAGCACATGATTTTGTGTAGTATCATATAAATGAACGGGAAACATAACCCTACTCTCATTCATCCACCTCCAGGCCTTTGCAGGACATGGTTGTTGAAAGGCCTAGTGTGACCCTCATCTGGGACTTGATGGGCCAAGGTGACCCTGTGAGCGTCACAACTGCAGCCCCTTTGTGTGTGCACCATGGTGGCGTGGAGTCCTGAGGCTGTTCGCAGGGCTGTCCAGGACAGCTTGGCGCTTGGAACTAGGCAGAGCCACTCCATGCTGCGGATGCCCCGCCCCGGCCTGAGGGGAACACCGAGGGATTTGGTCCTGCGGCCTTGACTTCATGTGGAGCCGCGAGCGGCTCCCCACGAGCCAGGCTTCCACAGGCCGCAGACCCCTGTCTTCCGTCCTCCCAGGCCTGCCTCTCTGCAGGGACCCCCGCTGCTCAGCAGGCCCAGCTCCTGCCCTGGTGCTGACGCCAGCCCCTCGGGGGAGGCTCCAGGCTGCGTCTTCCCCACCGCGGCCCTCACCTCCTCTTGCCCACCACGGCTCTTTCACACGCAGCCTCCCAGATCCGCCATCGCTTCTCTGCCTCATTCCCTGACACAGGGAAGCTCCAGAGGGAGGAACAAGGTGGCCACCGCCACCACCACCACGGTGCTCAGATCCAACCAGAGCGCCACTGTGAACCCGCTGCCGGCTCCACTGCTGTTTGAACAAAGCCCAAAACACCAACGTCTGGGCCCTAGGTGGTAGCCGCCCAGGCACCCACCGTTGGCCCCACAGTGGGGCTCCCCAACCCCGCCCTGGCTGGGGCCCACTCCAGGTCAGTCTCCTGCGGTGAGCACTCCCTGGGTACTGTCACCTGCCAAGTGCCTCCTCCTGACCAGCCACCTCTCTGAAGACCCAGGACACCATCACCCCACGAGACTCTCAGGTCTGCTACGTGGCCAGGCCATCACAGGCAGGCACACAGTGACTTTGCCCGCCAAACACCGCAGACGCTTGCAAACACCACAGTGCCACCCAGCACTTGGACGGCCCGGTGACCTGTGTGGAAGACGTTGGCCCCTCGTGGAGCTGGCGCACTGCTGCTCTCCTCTGTCTCCCTGGTTCCTTCGGGCAGGTTCTTCACGCGGCAGGCAGTGCAGGTTGTTCGGTTCGGGTTTGGAGCCACAAGCTATGTCCTTGCCTCCAAGCAGTAAAATGCAGTGACTCAGAAGATGCCAGGCAGGAGTTGTCCCCACCCCAGGAGCCGTCCACGGAACCAAAGTGGGAGCAGAGCCCAGTAATCCCACCTTCAGAAGCCCTGACCGCTGCTCCTCCCAGCTGGAGCCCTGGAAGGCGGGCGTGCAGCCTGCACAGTTCCTCCTGGCTGCTGGGCTCTTCTCCGCAGACGAGAACAGGCCTGTGGAGTCAGACGAATGACCAGCCGTGCAGCAGGAGGGGATGAGAGGCCCCGGAGCCGGGCCCATGGGCCCCCAGCCAGGCCAGCGTGGCCTCTGGGAGGGTGTCCCACGGGCTGCCCGGCAGAGGGGCAGGGAGGGCAAGAGCTGCCCTGGGCCGAACCTCCAGCATCCGCACCCCAGCAACTGCGCCTGTGCTGGCCCTGGTTCCCAGCATGAGGGAGACAGAGTGCAGAACACTGTAGGAGGTCGGAGGAAGCCGGAGTGATGGCAACGCTGCGACAGAAGTCAGCGTGAGAAGAAAACCGGTGGCCAAGGCTGGGGACCCTTGGGCTCAGGGAGCCTCAGCCTGCTTGGACCTGGGTGCCAGGCTGAGCTGCTGAGAGGGACTTGGAGCCTCGGGTGTTCCTGAAGCCCTTCAGTAACCTCTCCTTCTCTCTCTCTTTCTCACTTCTCTCTCCCCTCTCCTCTCTCTACTGC
>PVJA010035199.1:0-22010 GCA_004027025.1 Myocastor coypus
AGAGAGAGAGAGAGAGAGAGAGAGAGAGAGAGAGAGACCGACCCATGAGAAGCAGGTTGGTGAGAACAAGGACAGCGGAGTAGTGGTGGGAGCCGGGCCCGGCTTCTGGGTCAGAGTGTCCACCCCTCCTCAGGCGGACAGTCCTTCAGAACTGTGAATGTGAGGCGTCACTGTGCAGCATTTCTTTTAAGAATTCCCCTCCTCTCACACCGTCTCCTCAACATCTGGATGATGAAGTTGACAAAGGGGGAGAGTGAATGTCTTTTAAGAAGGAAAGAAGGAAATCTCACTTAGAGGACTGTCCCTTCTGGCGCCATGTGTTTGAAAGATTTTACATACTACCACCCAGGCCTCTCTGCCTGTGCCCCTAAATGCTCCACCAAGCTACTTCTGTCAGTTGGGGAGATGGGTCTTTGTGCTGCATTTCTGTCTAAAGAGACATAACTCCCCATCACGCTGCTCCTGCCCTCGGCACCAAGGACTAGCAATTTTCCACTTCTGATGCCGTTTTACTTTCTCTAGGACTCTCAGTAACCATCTCTCTGGGGCCAGGGCAAGCCCAGGACCACATGTGGCAAAAAGGCTGAGGACCCAACTGTCTCCTCTGCTGCTGATGGCGCAGCTGTCACTCAGCGGCTGCCGAGGGCCAGGGCAGCACAGGCTGGCTGCACCTTGCCAGGGGTTCAGCTAGCTGTACCCTCTCCCTTGGACATCTGCTTGAACTCACAGAGGGGCAAGGAGCGACACAAAGGTGTCCGCATTCTGGCTCTTACAGGGCTGGGGCCAAGCAGCAGAGGGCCCGGATAATGAGGACAGTGAAGGCAAGACCACCAAACTCATTTTTGTTGGGCTACTTCTCAACCCAGTGTATGTAGTGAGGGGTGTGTGTGTGTGTGTGTGTGTGTGTGTGTGTGTGTGTGTGTTCATTTAATAAACTTTTAATTTTAAAATATTAGCAAAGGCTTAAAAATATTGAATCTTGATTGTAGGAAAAATAAAACCTAGAAAACTTTCATTACAGGAGTAAGTCGGAGTTTTAATATATGTGTTGAATCGGTAAGAAATTTCAATAGCTGCAGTGATCTGTAGCAGTATATAATAAATTGTTTCAAGGTAAAATTGAATACTTAATCATTTAATACATACTGGAAAGGTTTTGAGTTTGTAATAAGAAAAGTTCCATGTTAAAATTATTAACTCATATTTTCATGCCAATGCTTAATAAAAAATCAGAAAGGATGTTTCCTTTATTGATTTCCTACTGCCTGTGTTTTTTTTCCAGCTCAAATGTGGCTAACACGTAGCTGAAGAATGAGATCGTTAGCAACTTGTGGTTTCATTTCCACGTGGAGGGTCAACACACATGATCAACCATCCATTTTATTCCTCTTTCTAAATATGTCAATATCTGTCCCTGAAAAAAATGGACCCATACATTATAATCTTTCATCAGGAATTCTATCTTCATATTAGAAAGGTAAATAGAGGCATCTCCTTTCAAACCGCTGAACAGGTCATTTGGTTCGCTGGCTCAATGACTTAGTTAGCAGTATTTACAGAGTAGATACTCTGCTTTTGGCATGGTTCTAGGTGCTGACCCTCACAATGTCTAAAGCTGAGTCTGACTCTGCTGTGGAGATCCCACTGAAAAATTCAAATAGAAGGTGCTTTGGCCTATGTTTCAATTGCTGAAAAAGGTTCTTACGATGGTGTATTTTGTTTGGACCCTTACACTGAAATGTTAAAAATTAATAGATGACACCAAAACCTAAGGCAACAGAGAGGAGGAGGATAGGTTAGACTCTGTTAACTTCCAGAAATTTGTATAATAAAGGATATTTTGAAGGGAGTGAAAAGAAAATTCACACTTGGGAGGAAAGACCTATAAATCACATGGCTGATGAGAATTTCATACCTAGAATAAATAACTTCTTCAGTTGAACAGCAAGACGGTCCAATTGAAAAATGCACACATGCCTTGAATATTTCTCCAAAGAAAATACACATTGGCCAATAACCATGTAAAAAGACGCCATGACAGTCATTAGAGAACTCCAGATCAGTGCCATAAGGAGACACCACTTCATAGCTTATAGCCTGCCTATTGGCAAGAGTGCAGAGAAATCAGTACCCTATGCTTCACTAGTGGGATGCAAAATACTGCACCTGCCCTGTGGAAAATAGCCCAGCAGTTCCTCAACAAATTAAAATACCGAAGTATCGAATGTCTAGTAATTCTACTCAACGTAGGTCCCAAAGAACTGAAAACAGAAGTCGCTGTCCTGAGCTCTGTGCGCATACACCTACTATCAGCATTATTCACAGTACGTAACCATGATACCAGAGGAATACAGAAACAAGATGGAGCCAAGTGCCTTTATTTGCAGTAGGTATACTCTAGAATGTTGTAACGGACCTTGATTACTAAATACTGAACCACTCCTCCCAGGGGAAATAAAGGACTAGGGTCCACTGGCCTCTGGCCACCGCACTGTGGCCTGCCAGTCCATAATAGATGATCTTGTCTATGTGTGTCTCTGTTCAAAGTCACCTTCCTTAATATATATGCACGGTTGGTGTCACTGAGCTCATGGCCAGCGGCAGCATAACTCATGCCTGGACAAAGCTGATCTTCCATGGAACTGGT
Source organism: Myocastor coypus (assembly GCA_004027025.1). NCBI lineage: Eukaryota > Metazoa > Chordata > Mammalia > Rodentia > Myocastoridae > Myocastor > Myocastor coypus. The sequence continues at coordinate 2,648 of PVJA010035199.1, forward strand.
CCATAAGGCAGTTAGAGCTTTCTTCAGTTTAGCTATATCAAATAGCACCCAGCACTGTGCTCAAGACTATATTTTAAACAGAGAAACCGCCAAAGAAAAGCACAAAAATGCAAAGAGAGGGCCAACCAAATAGCTCAGCAGATTAAAGCACCTGCAAGCAGGCTCAAGGGCTGGGGGTTCAATCCCTGGGCCTGCTATGCCAGCCTTGCCCCCCGGGCATGCTGAGATGACAATTGAGACTTGGCGTGGTGGTGCTTAGCTCTTGGGAGGCTATAAACAGGCAGATTGCTACGAGTCCAGTGTAGTAGTGAGACCCTGAACACCTCGTAGACCCTTCCCTAAAATACAAAAAGAGAGGAAGGGCTTCCACGCAGCTTGCTTATGTGAGCTCCACTGGAGGGTGAGTTCTCCAGACTCACGTTTAGTGCAACTGCGTTAGCCGGTGACTGGCGGCTAAGACGGGAGAGGACTGGCTCTGAGACTACCAGTGAGAGCAGCCCATAGGTCAGCTCCTAAGCGTGGGAAAGGAAGAGCAACGCTGTGTATAATTAATGGAAGACTGGGCCAAGAGATAGCTCCGTGGCACAAGTGCTTGCCTGGCAAGTTCAAGGTTGTGAGTTCAAACTCCAGTCCCACCAAGAAAACCAAACCAAACCTAAACAAAAACAAGTACTGGAAGAATAGAAGATTATTCAGCTACACAAAGGCCATGCTGTCGGGGTACCTGCTATGATGTGGAGAAACACCGAAAGCACAGATCACCCCGTGAATGTAATGGACGCCACACATTGTACACTCGAGAGTTAAGGCAATGTTCATGTTTTTTTTTATGAAAAGGGGGTAGACACTGAGAAAGATTCCACAGATGGTGCTGAACTTCTGCTGAAACCAGCTCAACTTCCGGTGCTCTAGGGGCGCCAGAAGAGACTGTTTTCCCACCCTGCCTTTCACCAGCAATAACCTTCCTTAGTACTTCTTTTCTTCTGGTTTATAAAACTAGCTTGCTAGTTAGTAACATATCAGCTGATTACCAAGGAAAACAAGTGAATGAAAACGTGTGTGTCAGTTCTTTGGCTCCACTTTCCATTGCTGGTGAAGATTTATACAGAACTAGAATGACTCTGTCTAGTTGCCAAAGCAGGGGCCCCTAGAGACTCAAAGAGGTTCCTATCTTTCTTCAGGATGAAAATCTCAGGGAACACCATGAGGTGAGCCGGGCTCTCAGGCCGATTCCTGCGGACAGCACCACGGTCCCCGGCACCACGTCTTTGGCCACCCTCCTTCCTGCAACCCTTTCCTTTGTCTCTAGAGAGCGCTCCATCTGCTAGGGTGGGGCTGGGCTACTCTCCTCATTCCAACATGCTCTCTGAAATATTTCTTGACCCAACAATTACGAGGATGCATCGCTGAAAAGAAACAGAAATGCAATCGGCAAAGTGGGGAACACTATGAAAATATGGACTTTGAAACAGGAAGGACTGGAATCCCAGCACTAGGGAGGCTGAGGCAGGAGGATTGGCGTGAGTTCGAGACCAGCCTGGGCTACAAAAGTGAGCTCAAGGCCAGCCTCAACTGCATAGCGAGACCCTGTCTCAAAAAGACAAAGAAAACACACACACACACACACACACACACACACACACACAAAAAAAAAAAAAAAAAAAAAAAAAAAAAAAAAAAAAAAAAAAAAAAAAAAAAAAAACAAAAAAAAAAAAACGGGAAGGAACTCACTGTCAAAGAGAATTCCATTAAAGTTCTTTCAATCATTCAAAAGCCATCATAAAATAAAACCATGGCACTACAGAATAACATTTTGGCTTCTTTGGTGACTGAAAGGAAGGATAATTATGATTGTTGCGAAAAAAACACAGAGCAGTTGTATACTATGAACAAGAGGGCTCAAAAAGGCTGGCACTTGGGCACGTTCACATTTCCTAGAAATTAGATCTTCCCAACTGCAGTAGATACTAAGAGAGACTGTTTTCTATTAATTATGGTTTTGTACCAGTTGAGTATTTAGAGCCAACTGGATTATCTCTCTTCTGGGACAATTTCCACATACAATTATGTAGGATTTGCATAGACTCAGAAATGTGTACATTAAAATGCTCTAAAAAGTGAATTTTACCTTCTCAAAAAGCAATATACCTTTCCTTCTCAACAATGCCCCTTTTATTGGATTCCTTCACACAGAAACATCTGTTTAGAAATTATTTCACAGAAAAAAAGAGTGTAACAGATCATTCTGCAGTTTGTCTTATCGAGGCTAATTAATAGGTACTTACTCATTAAAGACTAGGTCTGGTGCAAAATAGAGAAATTGGCTGTTCGTATGTTTGTACGATCTCCAGCTCAAGGCAAATGATGATAGACACATCCAAGAATACTGGATTAGGGTAATTTGGTCCTCAAGAGGCAAGTTCTTAAATCCTAGAGAACAGAACAATTAATCACAGAAATACACTTAGCATTTAACTACATTCCAGAAAGAAGCTTCTTACGAACAGCTCCACACAGCCACCTTTTTCTAATAGATGCAAATCAGTCCCACGGGCATTGACACAGCTCTCACCACATGCCTGGCCCAGTCTACAGTTTCAGTTTAAATTCACCCTGCATGCTCAGTGCGTCAACATGGCCAAGGCAAACCAAATGCTGGAGAATACAGGGAGATTCCTAGTTGACTACAGCCCAAACTCTTGGGCTGAAAGAATTCAATCTAACCTTAAAACTTGTTTCCCACATCCCCCCCCCCCCAATTCATCACAGTAAATTAAGGCTGACATTTGTGCATCTGTAAAAATTATAAGAGATTTCATTTTTTGGCTATGTGTTCCTTCAAACTATTACCTCTGGCTTTCGAAAGGCCGATGAAAAAACTCGATGTTGATGACTTTTTTGTTTTGTTTCCTTTCTGGTGTGCTACTGGGGATTGAACCTGAGGCTTCATGTACAGCAGAACAGTGTTCTACCACTGGATTACACGCCCAGCCCTCTAGATAAGTCTTTAGTTTTAGGTTCTCAGACATGGTCTCACTAAGTCACTATGCTAAGCAGGCTGGCCTCAACCTGGTAGTCCTCTGGCTTCTGCCTCATGACTGGTTGCAATTACAGGGCTGTGTAACCATTCCGTGCCTGGAAACAACATTCTCAGTACAGTGGGCATCTTGGGCACCAGGCTCCTTAAGTGTGTTCTCAACTTTCTTATTCCTGTCTCACTCCTCCGGCTCCCAAAAAGCAAGGTGCTCCTCTTCCTGCTGTAGCCTTTCACCTGGGCCAGGTCACTTGAGAGAACCCGTCTGAAGAGCGTTTCAGAAGTCTTTGTGTTACAGCAGTCATCTGACCGTAGTTAAGGGACTGCTCTGGATTCATGAACTGAGACAATGTGCTAACACTTCTAAGCAATGCCCCTGCAGATTAGCAGGGCCTTATTGATAAATCCTGCATCATAGAAAATGATGGCAAAATAGGAATTCAAAGGAAACTGTAAAGATGCTGGGGACGTGGGAATATTTTGTTTCAATGAAAGAGATGCTGACATCACTTCTGATTTACTCACAGGCCTGAGTTTACCTGACCTGTGCACAGATCAGCCCAGCTATGAGCTGCTAAGCGTTTTCCATCGTGTTCTTAGGAACACACTGTATGTTACGTCATTAGTATTTTTGAGATAAATTTTCCCCTTCTATCCCCTTTCATAACACTGGAATCCTGAACCCTAAACTGCCAGAGGAAGTGAGCTTGCTCGCGGACTTTCCCTGCAGATCACACCAGCTGGCTGGGCATTTCTAGCTCTGACACAAGGATGCCACAAGGGGACTCCCAGGGGTGAAGGCCACTGCCGATGCGTCCCCTACGTGTCCAGAGAGGAGCTGTGACAGAGAGGGGTCCTACCTGGAAGTACCTTTGCCCACTTCACAACTTGAATCATCTGCTTGCCGGCCAAGCGGTTGAGCGTGGAGAGCAGGTTTTCCGCGGTGTCGGGCTTGGAGCTGTCATAGCCCGCGTACACAATTTCCGGCTCGATGCTCTCCAGGACCATCGCAGGCGACGGGGTGAGGGCCCGAGAGATGGCGGACAGCTGAGGGACCAGTGCGGTGTTGACTGAGGGCTCCTTTGTGGGGGCGATGTACGTGGTCCCTTCCTCGGGGCTCTGCGGGGGCGGAGGGGGAGGCGGCGGCTGCTGGGGGTGCTCCTCGTGCAGGCCTTTTAATTTCCCCAGCTTCTTGGACTTCCGGGCTGTGGAGGAGCAATCATAGGTAAGGTGCAGGGAAACGGTCTTGGCAAGTCATTCTTGTGCGTCCTGGGCAAGATCATGGTCTAGAGTGAATGCTCAGGGTACTGAGGGTAGAGAGAAGTTATCACGGTACGGGACATGTCGTCGCTCATCCTCACAATACCCTTGGCCTCACACATTCATTCATTCATTCATTCATTCATTCATTCATTCATTCATTCATTCATTCATTATTTCTTTATGGGGCTGGGGATTGTACTCAGGTCCTTGCATTTGCCAGGCAAGCACTTATTCTACTGAGCTACCTCCCCAGTCCCGCTCAAACACATTTATCTTGGGCTACTGGCCACCTTCCCAAGCAGTTCAGGAAGTCCTCTCTCAATGGTCGTGCCACCTGATGTCACTCTTAGGTAGCTGCAGTCACCATATTTTTGATTACACCAATCTTAAAGACAAGTCACAATAGTGGACTTCTAGAACTGCTCCCCAAAGTGCCAACAGAATGATGGAAGGAATGTATTCCAAATCGGGGTGGTGGTGGTGGTGGCCGTGGCAGCGGTGGTAATATCTTCAGGGAAAGTAATGGCCATGGGTTGTATCCTATAATAATCTTTAAAAATTTAAAGACACACGCTGCTTTCAAGTTGAATGTGATACAAGTAGGTATTGACAAAGACTACGCTAAAAACTACTCTTCTTCTATAACAAATTTCACAGTGAAAAAGAGAATAGTCAGAGTGAACACACTGTGTCCTGTGCTTTTAAAGGAAAGGCCAAAAGGATACTCAAGTTTTAAGTCATAAACAAAAAAGACCCTTAGGAACAGGTAATAATGCAAAAACCTGTTTTTCAAAGAGCTAAGAGAAACTGGAAGTTTAAAAGCGGCAATTTAGAATATATGTGGAAGCCGGGCATGGTGGCGCACGTCTGTAATCCCAGCACTTGGGAGGCTGAGGCAGGAGGATCGATACGAGTTTGAGACCAGCCTGGGCTACAAAAGTGAGCTCAAGGCCAGCCTGAACTGCATAGCGAGACCCTGTCTCAAAAAGACAAAAAAAAAAAAAAAAAAAAAAAAAAAAAAAAAAAAAAAAAAAAAAAAGAATATATGTGGAATGTGTTTGAAAGAAAACAGAGTTTGGGAGTTACTAGAGCTTCTCTTTGTCCCCTTTCATTTCCTTCATGTCTTGTCCTTTACATATGTATATATTTATACATGTGTACGACTTGAGCCACATAAGGGAATCCACAAGCCACTTAAACGTGTGGGGTGGACTTCCTCCACTCCGTGTTATGTTCTAAGTACTAGCCATCTTCCCACAAGTATCTTTACGGCAGAGTAGTATTCCGCTGCATACGAATACATTTTCTTTACCTACTCGTGTGTTCACAGACACATACGCTGTTTCAAGATCTAGTTACCATGATCTGTGCTGCTATAAATATGGCGCAAGTATCCCTGTAATATAATGACTTTTATTTAACTCTTTTGGGAAGATTTCTAGAAGAGGGGGCAGCTTGATCAAATAGGATGTCTATTATTAGTTTTTGAGGAACCTCTGTACTGATTTCTACAGTGGCTCTACTAGTTTACATAGCAAACTAGTTTATTACTAGTTTATTGCCACCAGCAATACAGAAGAGTTCCTTTATCCCACTCTTCGCTAGCATTTGCTGTTATTACATGTTTTGGTAATAGCCATTCTTTCCAGGGTAACGTGGTATCCCAATGTAGTTGTAATTTACATTTCTCTAGTGGACAAGGAGCGATGCTGGACATTTTTCATGCATTTATGGACCATTTGTATTTGTTCTTCTGAGAACTATCTATTCATTTCAGCTGCCCACTTTCAGATTGGCTTTTACTTTACATAGTCTAATGTTTAGAAAGTTGTTTATATAGTCGAGATGTTAGTCCTCTATCTAAGGAATAGCTGGAAAAAAAGTTTTGCCGTTCTGTCGTTCATTTCTTTACACTGTTGGCTGTTTCCTCCTCTGTGCAGAAGCTTTGAAATTTCATGTGATCCCCTTTGTTAAGTCTTGGTATTATTTCTTGTGCCATTGGGATTCTAAATCAGAAAGTTCTTGCCTATAACTGTCTTCAAGAGTTGTACCTATTTTATTAAAGGTTTTTGTTGTAACATTTAGTTAGTTCTTCGATTCATTTTTATTTTAGTTTTGTACATGTCGATACACATGGATCTAGAAGCCCTCTTCTGCCTAGGGACATCAATGTTCCCAGCGCCACTTATTAAACAGGCTGTCTTTCCTTTGGTGTATGCTTTTTGGGCACTTTACCAAAGATCAAATGGTGAATGTGCCTGAGGTTGTTTCTGTTTCTTTTTAATGCATTTGGTTGTTACAGGGTCTCACTACGCAGTTTTCACTCACACTGATCCTCCTGCTTTCAGCCTCACCAGTGTGATCATTATAGGTGTGGTCCCCAGCTCACATACCTCCCCTCCCTGGGTGGGGCTGGCACAGCACGCACGATCTAGGATCAAAGCCTGGTCCCTGATAAAACAGACACTTGGTCTGTTATCTCACCAGCCCTGTTTCTGTTTGTTGTATTCTGTTCCACAGATCCAGGAGCCTGCTTTTGTGCCAATATCATGCTGTTTTGATTATACCAGCCCTGTAACTTAACTTCAAGCCTGGGACAGCGATGTCTTCTGCTTTGTTACTCAGAATTGCTCCTGCTGCTCCAGGTCTCTTCTGGTTCCACATGAACTTTAGGATTGTTTTCTCTCCATCAGTGAGAGATGATGTTGGCATTTTGGTTTGTATGGTATAAAATCTGGGTATCGGTTTTCGAAGCATAGCCATTTCAGTTCCATTGTTTCAACCTACCTAGAAATAGGGACTATCCTTCCATTTTCTGATGTCTTCCTGGATTTTTTTCTTTTTTTTTTTTTTTTTTTTCAGAGTGACATGATTTTTCACTGCGGAGGTCTTTTACTTCCTCAATTAGATTAATTCCTAAGTATTTATTTTTTCTTGATGCTATTGTGAATACTACTGCCTTCCTAATTTCTTTCTCCATGAGTTAATTAGTGGATAGGAATATTATTGATTTTTCTGTGTTTATTTTGTATTGTACTATTAGCAGTCTTTTGATAGAAATTTTGGGGTCCTGTTGGTACAGGATCATACCATCGGCAGATGACGATACTTTGAACTTATGCTTTCTTGTATGTACCCCTTTTGTTTCTTTCCCTTACCTAATTTTCAGGCTAATGTGTTCAGGGCTGTGTTGAATAGGGGTGGTAACAGTAGATATCCTCAAGCTTTCAGTTTTTCCCCATTAATATGGTGTTAGCAGTATCTTGGTCATAAACAACCTTTATCAGATTAAGATAAGGCCCTTTTATACCTTCACACTGTATATATCAGTCCTTGTACATGAGATAAATGACAATCTAATATGACTCATACTGGCTAAAGCATTTGTCTTTCCTTCTAAAGAAGTCATGTAATAACACTACCTTTTAAGCTGCGCTCTAAGAGAAAGCAACGAAGTTCAGTTATTAATACTTAGGGTATTTGGATAACAAATGCCTCATCTGTCCATTCTCTGCCTGCATTTCCATGGCCTGTATTTGGTGCGGGGTCTCACTATGCAGCTTGGATTCCCAGTGATCCTTCTGCTTTTCAGCCTCCCCAGTGCTGGACTTACGGGTGTGCACTACCATGCCCAGACTCGGTGGCCAGCTTAGTAGCCCAGAGGAGGGGCCAGGATCAAATACCCATTTCTATATGCAAGAAGCTCTTCAGAAACCCAGCTCCTACCTGTACTGTCCTACACCTCAGCTTGGCCTCAGGAAAGAGCTGAGAAAGTGTCACAAAACTGCTGCAATGAAGATACAGATGGGTTTTGTGATTCAAAAAAATAGCTAAAATTTATTGAATATTCACAAATACCAGGTACTGCTTTAAAGGTCTTACAAAAATTAATCAATTTAACAATTTTTGACTTTTGACTGGGTACGATTATAGTTCTTACTTTAGATTAAATAATCAGAGACCCAAGAGAGGGAGGAACAGAGAGAAAGAGGGAGAGAGAGAGACAGAGAGAGACAGAGAGAGAGACACAGAGAGAGAGAGAGAGAGAGAGACAGAGATTAAGAAACCTTCCTGAGATCGCCCAGTTGGTGTTTATGAAATAGGGGTCGCAGGAAGGTCGACCGCCAACGTGACTAGCTTGAGTGACGCCTCCCAGCAGAGGAAAGCCTGCTTATGGGTGCGTCTGGGTGGCTCCAGGAGTGCACAGCAGGGCTCTAGCTGTCCTCTCCTTCTTCCTGGGCTCCTTCCCCTCAGCCCCCACTTCCGGCTGCCTCGAGGTGAGCAGCCCTCCTCTGTCCTCAGTGAGGCCCTTCTGCCTGCTGTTTCTGCCTCTGAGCCGCACCGTCGGTCTGCAGGCCCAAGAGGAAACAGCCCTTTTCTCCGTTATCTTTCATTTAATTTGTTTTACTTGAGTCCTGAGAACTGAGGCCGAGGCCTTCACACTGAGCATTACCCGCCTAGCCCCTTTTATATTCTCTTTATTTATGTTTATTTAGAGATAGTGTCTCACTACGTAGCTAAGATACCTAGACGGGGCTTAACCTCGTGATTCTTCTGCCTCAGACTCCCAGAATGCTGGCCGTACAGATGTGTGTCAGGGTACCCTTTCTCTTCTCCTTCAAATGATGCATCAGAAGTGTTGTGTACCAGTGAGGGCCAGCTGACTGATACAGAAGTCAGCCCACTGGAAGACGAATGAGTGCATGAGCAAGTGAAAGAGAGGACGAATGAATGAATGAAAGAATGAATGAATGTAAGAAATTTGAAAAGTCCAAAGTGCCAACTTCAGTGAGCGCTATGGTAACTTACTTTCAATTGTAATATTTTCATTTAATTCAAAAATTCTTGAAGAACCAGGCACTTCTACTGACTCCTAACATAAATCCCAAACTTAACGGAATAAGGCCTCAACACTACCACTTGGCTTTAAATAAAAGACAAGCTATTACCAAGCAACAGATACATTTGTTACAGTCATTAAATGTTTGAACTGACTTAAAGGATAGATCAGGTCTAATTCTTGTCTTTGAGGAGGCTATAATTAACAAAAAAATTCAATTTCAATTAATTTATAAAGCAAAGAAAATCTACTTCAGTGAAACCCAGGTGTATCCCAATCACAAACTCTGGTTCATAGAATCTCTTCTAAGACTCAGTTGATTCATCTGAAAAATGGGACGCTAATGTCAACACTGTTTCAGTTAGAGGGCTAAAAGATGTTGGAAAGGATTACTGATCTCTGAAATAATATTTCAGTGTTACTTTCATACTTTTGCAAAGTTCTGTATTTAAAATATTCTAATTTCTTAAGATGTTCTTGTCCTTTCTGAGACTATATTTAATGATAACCATAATTTGATCGACTAGAAACAGCCAGGGGTAATACTTGCAAATGTTATTAAAAGTAATGCTTATATGCAGGTTAATCATAAGATTCACCCTGGTTTGAGGCCCTAGCTCTATCCTTCTGTGTTTATTCTCATGCTGAGTTAAGGTCGATGCTGTGATATTTCCCACACAACACACAAGGCCTTCTTTGACACCCACATCCCACACGGTAAGCGGATCAGCAGTATCGCGCTCAGCATTTCTGTTCCCTTTTTGCGCTGCGAGTTTTGCAAGTAGATGTGGGACATGTGGCGTCAGCCACAGTTACTCAAGCAGTTCAGGGTGACCAGTAACTTCAGTGTGCAGAAGCTTTAGCCGGGTGTGTTTTGCCAAGAAGTATTCTAAATCACAGGGGATGCAGACACATTATGTTAATTCTAGTAACCTTTTAAAAATGCGTGGAAATTTTATATGGTTCCATTAAATTCATGCTGTACTGTGTAAATGCTTTGAAGGTGCCAATGTCTTTTTTTTTTTTTTTTTTTTTTTTGTCTTTTTGAGACAGGGTCTCGTTATGCAGTTGAGGCTGGTCCTGAGCTCACTTTTGTAGCCCAGGCTGGTCTTGAACTCGCACCGATCCTCCTGCCTCAGCCTCCCGAGTGCTGGGATTACAGGCGTGAGCCACCACGCCCGGCAACCAATGTCTTTAATACTATGGGAAGAGATCAATTCCAATAATGCTGATTAGTATCTGACAAATATTTATGAAGTTTATTTCATTTTCAAATGTTAACAAATTGAACAAATTATTACAAGTATGACCTATTAATTTACTTCCCTGTGGGAAACAGGTAAGCTTCTGATATTTTAAGATACAATTTCTGAGTTGCTAATTATTATTCTTTGTCAAAATATCTATGGTATAATGATCCATTCATGGAGTTGCTACTCTTTAAATGTCATATCTAAAGTCACAACAAGCTAAATTTATAGAGCAATTAGGCTGCAGGCACAGTTCAAAGTGCCTTCTGGGGATGTTCTGAGCATTCTGACACTCGCTGTCACCTTCCATGGGCGCTACTGTCATTATGCCCCTTGTGAGGTGAAGAGACAAAGCACAGAGATGCCGCCGCTTGTCTGGGCTGCACCGTTGGTGGACGCCAGAGCAAGGACCTCAGTCCGGCAGACACCTCCAGCTACCAAGGAGCCCCTTCTGTAATCCTTTCCTCTTTTTCTAATTTGTATTTTTTATACTTTAAGATTAACACAATCTTCAAATCCAAATGTATAATTTAGATGTTTGCTAATTATGCAGACACATTTTTGGCTAAAGATACTTAATGAACATGTTTTTATTATCCAAAGCATCAGGGAACATAAATTTGGGGTCTTATCACTATTTAGCACCTTACAAATTAACGTGGAGTAAAGAGCCATTACCTCTGGGAAATCTTACGATCCCAGGTGGCTGGAGCCACAGCTGGCTTCGTAATTGCCAGGGACATCAGGTGCGTCTGTGTATGGGACAGCACGCTGCGTGCATGAGACTACAGGTCTCCCAATTCCACTTGAGCTCATTTCACAGAGGCGTCAGCTGTCCAACCTGGATGCTACAGTAACTAGCACGCGCTCAGCAGCTGCCCTCTGGTGCCAAGCCCTTAATTACTGGCAGCGTCTTGGCAGCCCTTTCTCTTGGCACTGCTAGGAGACAGAGTTCCACAGATTTGTCCATCAATTCCTGCCTCTGGAGCTGCCAGGTGGGAAGCCCAGCTTCCTACTTGACCAACCTGAGGAGCAACAAGCAGGGTCATCTTTTCAGCCCCTGAAAGGAGGTGAGTTTTCCGTGGGATCTTAACATTCACAGAAGCCCTGAATATGCTGCGGTCAGATTTCCTGTGTTACGTGCTTCGCCTCTTGAGGCTCAGATGACCAGGGACAGGCCCTTTTGCTTGCACTGGCGTGACAGCTGCCTGGTCTTGTGTCCCACGGTGAGCAAGGGATGATGAAGGGGATATCCCCATCACTAAGAACACTTTTTTAAATTAAAAATTTATTTATTTATTCATTTTGTACAGGGTCTCACTACTCAGCTTGGACTTATGATCCTCCTGTCTCCACCTCATCAGAGCTGGGATTGCAGGCATGTGCCACCACACCTGGCTTTAGTGGCTGGCACGGCATGCAGTACTTGGGATCAAACTCAGGACCGTACGTTCGCCAGGCAGGCGCTTATGGCACCGATCTATCTCCCCAGCCCAAATTCTTTCATTTTAGATATGGAATTGGAATATTCCTCTCTCCCCTAGTAATATAAAAGATTGTTATCTGGAAGAATATGGCAACATTTTGATTTTACCGGAATAAAATTATGAAATTTCTGTCATGCTTAGAAATGCATCATGCTATGTCTTTAAATTTAAGGTCTTGGCCGTGAATATTAGGGAGGCCATGTCGTGACCATGTTAGAGAATACGCTTCTTCTGCTCATGGGCCAGCTGTAATTACATCCCTCGGGAGCATAACGGCGTCTCTGCATCCTCCTCCTTTTCCAGCCACCTGCCTTGCCTCGCTGCTACTTTGGTCACTGGTTTCTGCCAAACAACCCAGACTGTGCTTTCTGACCATGACTTCTCTGTCTTTCTATTGTCAGAGGAGGAATACTCTGAGAGATAGATCATGATTAAATATCTCCATGTCAGGACGCCGAGGGAAGGCTGGCAAGGCATTCTAACCTGTGTCAATAGCAGAAAGAGCACCTGAACAGTTCTGAAGGGACTGCTCGATCAGAGGTGGAGTGTGGGTAAGGGTCCCGGGACACACTGAGCTCATGGATGCATCATCAGCTGTGCTGCTGAGCCTGCTGCTGAGCCTAGGGAGGTAGCCTTACAACTGTTTATAAATACTAGGGTAGCTGATGGCAGGAAAACAGTGTTTCCCAAAGAATCTTTAAGAAATCTCAGAGTATACAATTTAATATATTAGCATGCATTCCTGATTTAGCAGAGAAAATACGAGTTTGAGCCAAACGCAAAATCAAAGTCTGACCACTTGAAAAGATATTCCAAATTAGAGGTTCGCCATATATTAAATTTTAACACCTACAAAGCTATCCCTAGGTATCTTTACTTACGTCCATAATACATAAAATGCTTCCATTGCTGCCAAAATTGCTTGTCAATTACTTAACTAATGTCCCCTTATTGCAGAAGAAGTATCCTGCTCAGGGAGCAATCCAACGTTGACTAACAATATCAGAGCCACGATCAAAGTTTCCCACCTCAATAAGGCAATGGTTTTATAGAGCAGACTATGATGTATCTATCCTAGGTGAGGGTGTGCACCATTTCCTGGGAGAAAAGTGGTTTGGTCTCTTCATTGGGGAGTCTTGCTTGTACCATCTGTGGTCATTCTAACTAGGGCTACATTTGCTTTTGTGGGATTTGGGAGTGGGGGTAGGACACCTTCCTATGTGGGGATCCACCTGCTTTCAAATGCCACCAACCCAGGTGAGGAGACAAGCTCTCCAACTGGAAGCAAGAACTGAGCAGAGAGGCTTATGGGAATATAAGGGAGGGAGTTGGGACAGTAGTCCTCTGGTTTTACTAAGAAAATAATAGCAGTGTTTTCAAGGATAGCATCTCTGAAACATAAATCTGATACCTTTTGTATCTAAGGCAGTCAGAAAGGATTCTGGGGGCTAGAGAGGTGGTAAACACGGTTATTGTTAAAGCAGACTCAGGTGGGAAGGCTTTAGTCTGGGCCGAGTCTTAAAAATAGGACACCTATCTTCAAGGTGTGGGCAGGCTGAGGAAAGTCGGAAGCCTTGAAAGAACCTCAGAGAAAGAGAGACTCAAGTCAGAAGGAGCATCTACATCCTGGTGATCAGTCATGGGCAAAAGAGGAAACTTCCAGAACGTTTTCTTTTGAAATCTGGGATAGTTTTGAATTAAAACAAGACGGACCCCACCCCCAGAGCACACATAACCTTGGCAGGCAGAGGCTGAGCCTAGGTTGTAATTTTAAACTTCTCTCTGGTTCCTCTTTAGGTCCCAGGGACAGTGGCTTCGTGCTGTGTGGCAATCTCTCCTTGGGGGCTGTGCCACTGTATCGATGTACACACGGGACGCACCACAGAGGGTAACAACGCAGTGACCAATGCTCCTGTACCCACAAAGCCCTGAACAAAACTTGAAAGGAAAAAAAAAAGGTGAAAAAAGAGTGGAGACTGAGGAGAACGGCGAACATCTATGTCCTGTTTCTGTGGAGGTCAAGGTAAGACACAAAGAGTGAAAAGGGCAGACGAAGGGATTTATAGTGGACCTCGGGAGAACTTCCTTCGAGTCTTCCGGAATGTGTTATGGAGAGGGCCTAGAATGCACTACCAGCGAGAGCATGCAATATTCTTTCTGAAAATACTGAGGTTCGTGCAGGCAGGCATGCTGTTCGCCATGCGCAGTTCTGCCCGAAGGTAGAAGAGAGTGATTTAGAGTTTCAGAGATCTGGTGGTCCTGCCACGGAAGTAAAGCAGACCTTCCAGCATGCCTTCTGGCATTGCATGTGTCTTCAGCGAGCTTCTCCTTGGTGCATATTGGTCTGGGAAACAGGAATAAATCCTTTATGCTTACAACTGTGCTAAGCGCTAATGTGGAAAATGTGTTTTTTTTTTTTTTTTCCCCAAAATATGCACAAATGGCAAGTACTGTGATCTCAGAATACGTGCTGGAAGGAATATTCAATGCTTTGAAAAATAATCAGCACTGACGTCCTCTACGATTCTTTCTCAGCCTCCTACCCCACCCTTTCAAGGAGTTTCGCCACTAAAAGGTACAGGGCTAAGTGCTCCGTTCTCTATTTCAGCTGCCTGCTTGGTAGCTTGGGGTGGGGATTCAGTGTAGTGGCAAAGCGCTTGCCAGCTGGCTTGGCGGGAACCTCAGGTTCCCTCCTCAGCTTCTGGAAAACCAAATCGACTTAGAAACTAGCAAGGGGGCTACTAGTAAAGGTGCTCGGCAGCTTCTTACCTATCTTAGCTCGTCCTCCTGCGCACCCCGGCAGGAGGCGCTGTGTGAAGTGGTTTGCACTAAGGACAATACTTACAGTCACTGTGGAAGTTGGAGACAGAAGGGTTAGCATCGGGGCCTGTCTGACAGAGGGGAGCCTTCTGAGCAGGGAGCACGTAAGTAATGACCTCATCACGCACGGGAGGCTGTCCTTGCTAATCCTGGGCGGTGCGGCCCTCCGCTGGGCACCTGCAGGTTACCGCCCGTCCGACAACAACCCAGGCATTTTGCCTTTGCTCCTATTTAGGACACCTTTGTTCTAACAGGAGGCAAAATCTAGAGAGGGAGAGATCCAACCCCTCAGTCTGTGTAAGACCTAGAGGTGACTGGCGCTGGAATTTTCCTATCGCTAGTTAAAACGTAAGATTCCTGAAGTTCTCTGTGTAATAACTGGGCTTTTCAGACACGCCTGTATCTTTTAAATGAAGTTACACTCTTTTAAAAATATACACAGTTTACTTCCTTTGTATGTTCATATTCTCTAGAAATTACTATGTGGGAGACAGATAAACAGATGTATACAGAACCTCTAAGTAGTTTTCTAATACAGGCACTTTAAATAGAGAAACTTAACAGCATGGCGACTGGGCCAGGCAGTTACCAAGTGACTTCTTCACCGGCTGCCAGCGCCGCTTTCTTAGCATAGGTTTGAGCAGAGAATTTACTTTGCGAAGTATAAGCTCATTGGGTATGCAAGGTAAGTAGTCTCATTAAGAGTGGTTTATGAGAAAACACTGCTGTTGTAACAAGGTCACCGACGAGAATGCAGGAGGGGGAAGGGGCGGAAGGCAGCGACCTGGAAACGCCCTGCTGCCCAGGCCCTCCGGAGGTCTGGGGTGAGCCACAGACGTCGCAGGTGGACCCGACTGGGCAGGTACCAGAGCACACGCTGGGCGGAAAACGCGGGGCCTCCAGCGAGGAAGTTAACTCAAGCACGATCTTCCCTAAGCCAATATGATGCGGGCGAAGAAGCCACCAGGGCTGAGGGCTGTGGCTCAGTCCACGCTCTACCTGTGTGACACAGCCGAGACCGGCTGTCTGCCGTCAGCGTCACAAAGGCAAGTAGTTTACTAAACAGATACGCAGAGAAAATATTTGTGTTAGACAAGTGTTATTTTTTCTTTACAAACATCTCAGAGGATTCTTCAAGTGTTTAGAGAATACATTAGATGTAAGACACAAACATTCATTTGTACATCACATTTTTAAAAAGCCAGGTTTGATTATTCCGTTCTCCCTCCAGGCATTTATTGCTGCGCTGTGGCAGATGCCTTTGTCTTTGGTTCTCGGGGGCTGTCCGGGGCCACAACTTAGGTATAGCTAAGAATTCTAAGGCAGTGCAAGAAGCTGCCTGAATTCAGTCTTAACTATTATAAAATTATTAGTATCATTACATACATAAGAAATAAAAACTGTTAAAAAGGAGTAAAAACAACCTGTATAGATGAGACCAGTCTAGTCTGCAAAACTAATTTCTTAAAAATAGTTCTTAACTCAGTAATCTTTCTGTATGACAGTTACTCACAGCTACCTCATTATAAATTTCATTTTTTCAAAGACTATTGCTTAGAGGCATATTTTATTTAAAAAATTACCTTAAATTGAGTTGGTGCTTCTTTACATTATTTATATGAAAAGCATGGTGAGCAAGTTTTGCCGGTGTTAGAATGATTAAAACATCATCAAAACTGCGTAGTAAGAGGACAGGTGGCAGAAACACAATGAAAGGAAACAGCTGACCTGTGAACTGACACAAAAATGAGTATTTTAGGGCTGGGGATATAGCTCAGTGGCATACGTGCCTGCCTGGCAAGCCCAAGGTCCTGAGTTCAATCCCTGGTACTGCAAAAAGAAAAAAAAAAAAAGAAAGAAAGAAGAAAATATCTATATTTTTCATAATTGACACAATACAGAAAATAATGTTTTTCTATTTTATCACCCTATTACTAAGAACATTAAAAAAAAAAAAAAAAACAAGGAAGTCAAACAGAAGTTTGTAAAACTCTTCATAGGCGCAATGTTGCAAGCATGTATTAGTGGCCCAGCAAGCACCACTGAGGTTGCAGGAGGAGGGTATAATCGGGAGGAGGGTATAATTGGCAGGAGGAAAGTTCTAGCTTTTTATCTATTCTAGATAATATTATTCTTCATTTTATTCTACTGACATGATCAAAACACATCTAAATTAAGAACAGTAGCCAGTGATACACGTACTTGAGAAAAGGTCTGTTCCTAAGCCGGGCTCTCTTTGGGACGTAGGCTAGACTGGCCTGGCAGCTCCCAGAGCAAGTGGGAGCCAAACCACTGGCTCTGAGTCAGTGACTCTCTTGCCACTGCTCCTCAGGTTTCCAGCCCAGCTGTCCTCTGTCCCCAGTGTCCGTCCACAGCACCCTGAGGTGCTCTGCCCAGGAGCTGCTGCCAGGGAGGCGTCCTGCAGGCCACCACACCCAGCTCTGCACACAGGGCCGGCTGCTATTTCTGCACTTGGAATTCGGCCACAGTGTAAATTCCAGAGCATCGTGGATTCTCTTAAGGCTGAACTCAGTGCATCAGAGTGGAGGAAAGATTCTTGAAAAAGATATGATCTCCATCTTAATTTCAACAGTATTCCTCACAGTTATATTATTTAGCTACACCAAAAAAAGAAAAAAAAAAAGTCGAAGAGAGTTCTTAATAAACACAGTGCTAACTCACTGCAAAGAAACTTCTAGAAGCTTAATGTTCAAGGGGTTTTTACTTTCACTGATCCCATCATCGGTATTTTTCTTTCACATAAGCAATTGAACCACAGATTTGAAGCTGTGAAGGTAAGCTGCTCCCTCTCCCACCAGGACTTCTGGAGAGGCTTATTTAAGTAGCATCACGTCTATAGTAAGGAGATTGTACAAAACCAGCTTTTTTTTTTTTTTTTTTTTTTCTTTCCACTTGCTCTCCATTTCCTTCTTAGGATTCTGCTTGGGCCCCAAGTGAAGGCTCCCTTCATCCTGAGCATCTCTGATAGACGGGGTCCACTGGTAAGAGCAGCCCTCCTGGGGCCACAGGGTGGCCTACGGCTGCGACCCTGAGTGGTGCTCTTGCCTATACCTGGGGTCATTTCTTCCAGCTGAGGTGAAGCAAGGCCAGTGCCACGCTATCATTTTCAATTTGCTAGTCTGCACTGTAGGTGTTAAGCCCCATATTTGAAGAGGGATGGTGCTTTTTCTTCAGACCACTTCTGTCGTTATGTAGTATTTTTTTGGCTTGTAGTTAGGGTTAGGACTTCACTTTTAAATTCAGATGGTCTTCCCTCACAGGTACGACCATGGAGAGGAAAGGTCTTGGGTCACATCTAAAACAAGGACGTATTCGGTATTTATTTGCTTGGTCTCTGGATTATGTTTGCATCTTGCCTAAGTGCTTTCCTGCACAGCACAGGAGGCTTTGACTAAGTACTTATGGAGCAGAGAGCAGGAAAGAGTAAATCAGCAGCCAGAGGAATGCTTTGCTAATCCTCTAGCACCAGTTACATTATTTAATGTGGCTACTGCAGTGTTTACCATTAAAGATGTGAGGAGAAAGGGAGGAGCCCTTAGCTTACCCCCAAGCACCAGGTTTGGCTAACTCTGTGGGCTCATCTACTCGAGCCTTGACTCAAACCAGGCTCAAAGGTACCAGCCAGTGTCCTCCAGGAAGCAGCCGCCCACAACCAGGACAGAACCAGGCAGCCTGTGCCCAGGGGCTGGCTACTAGCTTCCCTGGGTGGGCAGCAACCAGGCACGCTGCTCTGCCTCCTCTAGCTAAAACCAGACAGAGGCTGGCATCCCACGGGCTTTATAGCAGACCCACAGTCCAGACAAGTAAGGCAGGAAAGAGGCGAGTGCACTCCCTCATGTGGTGGGGTTTGGGGAACACCCCAGGCCTCGCCTGGCCCAGCTGTGGGGCTGCAGAGAAAAGGCCAGGAGACCCCCCACCCCCGGCTGACCAGCAAGGGGTGCTTTTAGGACCCAAATTGTTAAGACCCTGCAGGACTTACAGGCTTTCTAGACACAGAAAGGGCTTCAAAAAAGCCAGTCTAACCTCATTTTTAATTAAGATAGAATAAAATGCCAGAAAGATGAACGGCTGGCCTGCGATTCCAGCTGGCTCATACTCTGGATCTCCTCATTTTGAGTTCAAGGCCTATGAGCAGGGTCTGCCTCAGGAAGACACTGAGATATATGTTCCAGTAACTTGGACAATTATACGGCCCAAATGGAATTATAGATAATTTCAGCCCTTTGATTTTAACATACTCTCCGAAGTATAAATATTGATGAATAGCCATGTCTAGAACTTAAGAAAAAGAACATACATATCATATCTGAGAACGTCTAATGATAATGATTCTAAAATGGCATAAGGCCAGACAGAGTGTCACACTGCTTCTGCAGCTGTGGGCCATGGCTGCCCTCTCCCACCCAGGGGCTGTCTGAGAAGCAGAACCAGGGGCCACAGGGCAAAAGACCCACAGCAGAGGCTGGCAGCCTTCATGCTTGACAAGCTCCCCTTGCGTACCTACAAGCTGAGGACTGCCTCACTACAGGTTGTACAGGGGATTACAGAAAGATGGAGAACCTGAGGAGAGACTGAAGAAAGAAACGGAGGGAAGGAGAGAGAGTAGAGTGAGGGAAGGAGGTGGGAAAGAAGGGAGGTGGGAAGGAGG
>PVJA010035200.1:0-22002 GCA_004027025.1 Myocastor coypus
AGACAGGGTCTTACTATGCAGTTCCGGCTGGCCTTGAGCTCACTTTGGTAGCCCAGGCTATTCTCGAACTCACACCAATCCTCCTGCCTCAGCCTCTTGAGTGCTGGGATTACAGGCGTGAGCCACCACGTCCAGCCCATCAAATAGTTTTCTAATACATTCTTTTCCTCATCTGGAATTTCACTATAGCCCCCAAAACTCAGGGTAGGCTTGTTATTCTGCTTTTTGGTTGAGAATTCATGATGTACCTGAGCATTTTCGTCTCTGTCTCTCTCTCTCTCTTCCTGAGACAGGGTCTCATTGTGTAGTTCAGGCTGGCTTCAAACTCTTAGCCATCCTCCTGCCTCAGGCTCCTGTGTTCTGGGATTAAAGGTGTATGCCACTGTGCCTGACTTCTTTGAAGAATCTGTTTGAGTTCATCTTTTTTTTCTTTTCCTACAGAAGTGAGATAGGTGTAGCACCAAAAATTGAGATTCTCCAGGAATATACAGTGTAAAAAGAGAGACCATCTCATGGTTTCATATCACCACTCATTCCATGTAACCAATTATATAATGAATTTGGTTAATTTCTGACTGTTGCAGCTTTCTCTTCTTATTCTTTATATTTACATGTACTTAAAAATGTATAGTTAACAAAAGACTTGCATGTAGAGGACCAGGAGTGTAGCTCAGTTGTACTTTCCTAACATGTACAACGCCCTGGGTTCCATGTCTGCACATCCAGCATGAACCCTCATATGTGAACATGCACACACATTTCATTGCTAAGATATCCCATTATGTCAAAAATCTGAAAACATCCTGAATTCAAAATGTTTCTTGATCCCGAGCATTTCAGATGAAGGCTATGCTTCTGTAGTAGTAATAATAATGATAGTACAAATGGTGATGAAGATTAGAGCAACAGCAGAGTAGGGACTAACATATAGTGATCTTACAATATGTCTGAGATTATATTGAGCACTTTACACTACATAACCACCTTTCAATTTTTATACTAGCCCTATGAAGGAGAACAGAGGAGGAACTGAGTCCCAGAGTAGGTAAATAAGGGGCATCCCATAGATTATCACTGGTACAGCTGGAATGGTCCTACTTGATGAGTTGGTCCTACTCGAAAGATGTTTCAGTATCAGTATACACGGTTACTATTTTTTGCACATGTGATTCTGGAGATGGAACCTAGGGTATTGAGCATGCTATGCAAGCATTTTGCTGTTGAGCTACAACCCAGCTTTAGGGTTTATTTTATTGTACTGCTGAGAATGGAATCCAGAGCTTCGCTCATGTAAGCAAGTACTCTACCACTGACCTCTATCCCCAGCTCATGGAGATATTGTTAACAGGTGCACTTTTCTCTTTTATGTATGCACATTGATTTATTAATCAGTTCCATGTTGAAGGACATTGTGTGATTTCTGTTAAAGTGTGGCAGTGATCTCTCTAGTCATTTATATTTGTGTTCAATGGCAAACATTTCTAGGCTATCTGGCTCACAAGGTGGGCATGTTCTGAACTTGCATGGACAATTCAACTTACTTTTTAAGATGTTAGTACAAGTTGACACTTTCACTAGTGAAGGAAATTCCCTTTTTTTTTTTTTTTTTTTTTTTTACTATTGTCTTGGTTTCAATAGTAACCAGTTACTATGGTTGAAAATGTCATTTTTTAAGCTGACTATGGGAACACATACCTGTAAGTCCTAGCTCCTTAGGAGGCTTAGGCAGGAGGATAGTGAAGTTGAGGCCAACTTGGACAACATAGTGAGACCCTGTTTCAAAACCTAAATTAATGCATAGACATGTAGCTCAGCGCTAGAGTTCTTGCCTAACGTGGGCAAATCCCTGGTTTCCATCAGAAGCCATGCAAAACAAAAGCAAAAACTCTCCTTGTTTATTTAATTATCAAGGTGGTTGAACATCTCATTTTATTTTTTATATTTCTTTTGGTGGTGGCAATTTTTGAATTTTTTTCTTTTGCATTGCTGGGGGCTAAACCCAGGGTTTTACACATACTAGGCAAGCGCTATACTATGAAGACATATCCTCAGCCCTTTTAAACAAACCTCTCATAGAAATATAACTCAGAGAAAAATCTGTTCAAGTAGATTTATTGAAGCCTAATATGGAGAGAAATTTGGACAAGGTGTATAGTTTTATGAATTTTTGAAAATTGAAAATACCTGTATAACCAGTACTTGGTTTAAAAAGAAAATGACACACCACCAAAAACTTTCATGACACTGTCACTCACTGTCTCTTAACTTACCAGTAACTACTTTCTTATTTTTATCACTGGAGATACCTTTATTTATTTATTCTTATTTTTATTTTTTTGTCTTTTTTTGAGCCAGGGTCTCATTATGCAATTCAGGCTGGCCTTGAGCTCACTTTTGTAGCGCAAGCTGGTCTAGAACTTGTACTGATCCTTCTGCCTCATCCCCCCAAATACTGGGATTACAGGTGTGTGCCACCACGCCCAGCTTGGAGATATCTTTAGCTTGTTATTAAATGCCATATAAATATGACCATACATTATTATTTTGGGGTCTGGCTTTTTTCATTTATTATATTTGCTTTCTATTTTGGGGTGTTACTGGTGATTGAACCCGGTGTCTCATATATTCCAGCCAAGTGCTCTACCACTGAGCTACATCCCCACCTCATCATGATGTTTTAAGATTCATCCTTGTTACTTGCTGTATCAGTTACTTGTTCTCTTCCCATAGCTGTCCTATTCTGTTGCATAAATGTATCACAATTGTTTATCTATTCTACTGCACATGGGTGTTTCCATTTTGGCTATTGCAAATAATACTTGTATGAATTTTCTGGTTCATGTCGTGGTGAACATAGGTATGCATTTCCATTGGATATATACCTAAGGGTAGAGTTGTTAGTCCTAGATTAGGGTTTTTTTCAGCTTTACTAGACTCTACAATGCTGTTTCCTCAGTAACTATATCATTTTACTCCCACTGACAATGTATGAGAGATTTATTTGCTCCATATCCCTGTCAACTTTTGGGTTGTTGGTCTTAATTTTTGCCATTCTGTTGGTATATATTGGTATCTTATTGTGGTTTAAGTTTGTATTTCTTTGATGACTAATGATGTTGAATACTTTCTCATATGTTTATTGACTGGGTATATTTTTTGTTAAGTATTCAAACCTTTATTTGTATTTTTCTGTTGTGTTATATGTTTATTTATTATTGAAGTTCTATATAGTTTCTGTGGAAAAAAGGTCCTTTATGTAGATACAGCAAATATCTTGGAAAAGGCTTTTTATGGTGCTGAAGATGAAACCTAGGATATTGCACAAGCTAGGCAGGCACTTTACCATTGTGCTATATCCCCAACCTCTAAAAAAAGGCTCTTTTGAAATGAAACAGTGGATTCTCTCTGAAGAATATTTCCTTTATCTAAAATAAATCATCACTCTTATTACCCTGATTTGATCACTACATATTATGTCACATGTATTAAATATTAATTTACGTCAAAATACGTATAATTATTATGTGTAGATCTTAAAAATCATTAAAAACTAGTATTTTGGGGGAGATACCATAAGTTTAATTTTTGTCAAAGTGCCTGAAAAAAGTATGCAATTACAGGGATCAGTGTCATTCGAGGATGTGGCCGTGGACTTCACACAAGAGGAGTGGAATCGACTGGATCCTACTCAGAAGACCCTATACAGAGATGTCATGCTAGAGAATTATAGCCACCTTGTCTCTCTGGGTGAGGATGGCTTCTATTAGTAATGCATAGTGTCCCCAATAGAATAACTTAGCATCTCTGATGTACTTCCATGCTTTGACATTAGGTCATAGGGATTAAAGATTGTTAAACTGAAAAAGGTGTTTGTATTTTCATGTGAAATTTACACATGTTAAAATGTACCTTTCTAATTGTTTGTTAGTTAAATTGGCCTAAAGGTGCCCAAGTCTTGTATCATTTTCCATTACAGGATATCCCATTACCAAGCCAGATGTGATTACCTCTTTGGAGCAGGGAGTACTTGAGATCATAAAGAAAGAAATCCCAAGTTCAATTTCTACAGGTAAGAAATAAGAGATGCAAGATGGAGGAAATAAGACCCCGGAGTGTCTATGAGAACTTGTTATCTTGGAAAGCTCAGAAACATCTTTTGAAGGATATGTACTATTGTTGCTAACTCCAAATTGTTAGTTTTTAAAATTATTATCTCATGGTAAGCTTGGAATAAGATGATAAGAAACTATATTCTAGCTTTGCCCTCTTCTTTGGGTTACCTCAGTTGTTTTCAGTCTTTCTTGAAAGCTCTTTGCATTTTAATTTCTCCTCCCAAATCCAAAATCTCATCTTCCAATGTCATTTTCCTATTCATGTCCCCTAAACCTATTTTTATTTTCTCACCCTAGTTTGAAGCTATTTTTCTTTTTCTTTTTCTTTTTTTTTTTTTGTCATTTTGAGACAGGGTCTCGTTATGCAGTTCAGGCTGGCCTTGAGCTCACTTTTGTAGCCCAGGCTTGTCTCGAACTCACACTGATCCTCTTGCCTCAGCCTCCCAAGTGCTGGGATTACAGGTGTGCATCACCACGCCTGGCTATTTCTCTTGAATACTCAAGATGCTTGTATTTATTGTTACTTCCTAAATTTGATTAAGTTGGTTTTTTCCCCCTCAAACTCTGAGTGTAGTAGATTTGTGTACTTGGAATTTCTTTCTGACTAGTAGCTAGACTTAAAATAAATGTCAAGCTACCAGAAGACTGCTTCTGACAACGGTGTACTCATAGAGTGTGATTTATCACTCTTCTTTCTAGAAGATGGGCAAGCTGAAGATAAGCTGGAGAGGAACCAAGAAAATAAAAACAGACACCTGAGTCAAACTATATGCATTGATGAGAAGAAATATGTGGCCAAGGAAGGAGGTCATGAATGTGATGGATTTGTAAACCCACTTCCTCAGAGCACATGGGTAGTTTCTTCAGGACATACATCCTATATAAATAACTCATGTGGTAAAACTTTTAAGGATAATCTGGGCCTACTCAGTCCTAATAGTCTTAGCTTTGCAGCTCAGCAGTGTTATGAATGTAATGGATATGGACATTTATTAATTCATGGCAGGCATGAGATGAATAATGTAATGAAATCTCATGACTATAATATGTGTGGGACAGATCATACTCATAACTTCGTTCAGTGTGATATGACTCAGACTGGTGAGAAAACTTATGAATGTCCTGAGTGTAGACTGACCCTTAGTACAAATTCACTCCTTATTGTGCATCAGATCACTCACATAGGAGAAAAACCATATGAATGTACAGAATTCAGAGATACATTTGACAAGACCACACGCCTCAGTATACACCAGACCATGCACACAGGAGACAAACTCTTTGCCTGTAATGAATGTGGCAAATCATTCAGAGAGGAATCCACACTGCATATACATCAAAGAACTCATACAGGGGAAAAACCATATGTGTGTGCTGAGTGTGGCAAAGCCTTCCAAGAAAAGACAAAGCTAATCATACATCGGAGAACTCACAAAGGAGAGAAGCCCTATAAATGTTCAGATTGTGAGAAAACCTTTAACCAGAAGGCACACCTCAGCGTACATCAGAGAACACACACAGGGGAGAAGCCTTTTGAATGCAGTGACTGTGGCAAATACTTCAGAGAGAAATCAACCCTGAATATACATCAAAGAACTCATACAGGAGAGAAACCATATTTGTGCAATGAGTGCGGCAAAGCCTTTCGAGAGAAGACAAAGCTCATCATACACCAGAGAACACACACGGGAGAGAAACCCTATGAGTGTTCAGAATGTGGAAGGGCATTCAACCAGAAGGCACACCTCAGTGTACACCAGAGAACACACACAGGGGAGAAACCTTTTGAGTGTAATGAGTGTGGCAAAGCTTTCAGAGAGAAATCAACACTACGCAGACATCAAAGAATTCATACAGGAGAGAAACCTTATGTGTGTCCAGACTGTGGAAGAGCCTTCACCTTGAAGCTGAGCCTCAGTGCTCATCAGAAAATTCATACAGGAGAAAAAACAGATGGATGTACTGTATGTGGAAAAGTCTTCTCTCGGAAGTCGTATCTCATGCTACATCAGAGGTCTCATACAGGAGAAAAATTTGAGAAATCCTATGAATGCAATGAATGTGATAAAGCATTCTTCCAAAAATCATATCTCATTATTCATCAAAGAGTTCACACAGGAGAGAAACCCTATGTGTGTAATGTGTGTGCAAAAGCTTTCTCCCAAAAGTCATATCTCATTATACATCAAAGAACTCATACAGGAGAGAAACCCTACAAATGTGATCAGTGTAGCAGAGCCTTCAGAGAGAAATCCAAACTCACTGTACACCAGCGAATTCACATAGGTGAGAAACACTACAATTGCCCCGAATATGAGAGAAACCTTCCAGAGGTCATAACTCCTCATGGGTTTAACAACTTGGAGGGAAGAGAAAACAAGGAAATGAAGATAGAACATCTTTCATAGCAAAATCAGAAAAGGAAAGAAAGTACAAAAAGTGAGGTGGGTAATTGTGCTTTAGCTCAGGTGATCAGGGCAGGCTTTTCTGAGGACCTGATATTTGAGCTTCAGTCTTAAAATGAACCACCATCCATCCTGGAGGACGAGCATTCCAAGCAGAAATAGTAGTCAGATCTAAGGTCCCAAGGCAAAAACTTGGCCTCTGGATTTGTGTCATGGGTGTATATTTTACTAAAACTTTCTTTCTTTCTTTCTTTTTTATTTTTTTACTGTAGAATGAATTCAGGGTGTCCTACATGCTAGGCAAATGCTCTACAACTGAGCTACATACCTAGCTCTTAGGTATGTGTTGGTTGACCAGCATCAAAGAGGTTGTTCAACAATGAAATCTTTGGAAGCCTTCAATATATGAGAAGTGTCAGTTTGGAGGCTAACCTTGACCATAAATCTAGGCAGAAGCATCAAGGGTAACACAATTTAATTAGTTTCCATAAGTATAGTCCCTTGGAAAAATAGATTTCCAAATTTAATATAAAATTCTCAGAGAAAAAAAAAATTAGTAACATTTGTTAAGAATACCTATTTTGTCATCTCACAGTGGGAAATAAGTGCTACTTCCAACGAGAAGAGGGTGTAATGATAAGAAAGTACAGATTTAGCGATAACCACTAAAGCAACAACAATGAAGACCATACTTAAGTGTTCTGAATTATTAGAAAAGAATTAGAAAAGAATATTCAGAACAATGCTAAGAAAACAACACTAGGGCATCAAACCCAGATCCCTGAAGTAACAACAGTTGATAATGAAAGCATTTCTACGAAAGCATGCTCTGTGGGCAAGATGTTGGCTGTCTCTCTGTGTCGACCTTCCTTTCTGAGCCCATCATGCAGCCTTTTCAGAGATACTGTGAGCTATTTGATAGGCTTGTAGGAGATCTAGGTTTTACTTACATTTATCAGAGTTTGTTTATGCTGCTTTTGATGAATAATTATCACTTCAGAATTCAGGACCCAGAGTTATGGCACCCTTTATGCACCCCCAAGGAGAAGTAAGATTTCATTATCTCTTAGTTGGGGCTGAACACAGGAGTGATCTAATTGGCTTCAGGAATGGGCTTCATGCTTTCTCTGGCATGGACTGTTTTAATGAGCATCTGGGCTTATCTTGGATGAAGTAAACATTAAAAGTGAGACTGGTAGCTGAGTAACCACCCCCAACGAGAGTACAAAGTACCAGAAGGACTTCTTCATGAGAGTGGCTGCTTCCCATGGGGGTGGCCAGTAAGAAGAAAAAGAATGGCAAGTTGAAATTCCTAAATGCTCTGCTCAAGACACAGACTGAAACCCAGGAATTCTGTACAAAGAAATGATTACCTTGTATATCCATTGCATTCCTTGCCTAAATTCCCAGGCTTTTG
The DNA here is from genome assembly GCA_004027025.1 of Myocastor coypus. Lineage (NCBI taxonomy): Eukaryota > Metazoa > Chordata > Mammalia > Rodentia > Myocastoridae > Myocastor > Myocastor coypus. The sequence continues at coordinate 7,935 of PVJA010035200.1, forward strand.
TTTGGAATTTAGGATTTTGATTGCAGAAGGGCATTGTGGGGCTGAGAACAAAGTTGGTGCTATGTGAGAGGGTGTAGAAAAGTGTGATTATTCAGCTTGTGTAAGCTGAATCCAATTCCATTTGCCCTGGAAGAGATTATATGTGTCGTAAATAAAGATCTTGTAGTGGCCTCAACTGAGACTGGTGCTTTTTTTTAAAAAAAAAATTTTTTTTAGGAGTGTACAAATTAGAATTAAAGGAGAAAAAATTACAAGTGATACGGAATTTCACATTATTAACAGAGTAAAATGAATTTCACAGTATTTGTTGTAACACATAAGGTAAGTCAATTTTTATATCTTACTCCATCTCTCTGTCTCCAAAACTATAACTATCTTTTGTATCACTTTATGTACTCTACAGATGTTATCTCACTTAATTCTCCCAATACCTTCATGATGTAGTTACTATCATTATCATCTTCATTTTCCAGATGAGGAAACCAAGGCACAGAAGTTAAGTGCCTCTTCCAAGGCAACACAGCTAATAAATAGTAGAGATGGTATTTGAACCAGTGAGACCCTGGGCTCATAATGTCTTATCTTTCCATCTGCAACACGAACTGATCTGATATCTTTTTAATAATGTATTTAGTACAGGGTCTACAGGGTCTCATTACAGAGATCGGAGTTGTAGTGATTCCCGTGTTTTCAGCCTCCCAAGCACTGGGATTATAGGTGCACACCACCACGCGCAGTCTCAGTCACTATCTCAGTGTGCTGTAAGGGGCAGGGCCAGCAGGGCATACCAGGGATTAAACCCTGACCACTGTGTCTGCCTAAGCAGATGCTTTAATCCACTGAGCTATCACACCAGTCCTCTTATCTGCTATCCTGATTACAGCTGTGAAGATGTGAGAGGAAGTGCATTGGAAAACTAAAGAGGGCTGGGAAGATAGCTCAGTGGACTAGCACTTGTTGAGGCAAGTACAGGGACCCGGGTTTGAACCCTGGCACCACATACCTCGTCTACCCCACCCTGGGTGCACTAAACTGGCTACTGAGACCAGGCACAGTAGTACACACCTGTAATCTCAGCACTGGAGAGGCTGAAAACAGGAGGATCACTACAAGTCTGAGCTGCATAGTGAGACCCTGTACTAAATACTTAAAAACAAATAAAAAGGGCCAACCAGATAGCTCAGCAGAATAAAGTGCTTGCTTATGTAGAGCGCAGCTGCCAGGGTTTGATTCCTGGCCTGCAGTGCTGGCCCTGCCCTCGAGGCATGCTGAGACAGAGATTGAAACTGGGACTGCAGGAGTGCACTAGCTATCCCAGTGCTTGGGAGGCTGAATACAGGAGAATCACTATAAGTTCAGTCTATGTAGTGAGACCCTATACAAACTCTATCTACTAAATACAAAATAAACAAATAAATAAATAACAAAAATGAAAAATGAAGAGAGTCAGACATGTTAGGCAATGCTTGTATTGTTTATTGTGGGTTTATTAAATCTGCAAAAGAAAGGAAATGAAAATTTCCATTCCTGTGAATTTGGGTTATGAATTAATTTTGTTGGAGTTGGGTTTCACATACACATCACATCCCTTGAGCCATTTAGATAAGTCATGGCCAAAACAGTGCTGTTTCCACGAATTCCTGGGAAATGAAGAGAGAGACTCAGAAGATGGAATAGACAAGTTGAATGCAGTGGCAATACTACTCTCCCTGGCTGCCCATCCCCCTCTGAACTTACCAGGCATTCATGCCATTTTTTGAGGACACTATCTGCTTGGCACATATGATGTCATCCAGAATATGGCGGTTAAGCAGATCTGGAGGGGGGCAAAAAGTGCAACATGATGACCTGGTGAATTGGGAACAGGGTGACAGTGTATGGATGACTTAGGCTTTCTGAGTTCCTTGGGGCCACAATTGATTAGGACATTGATTATGGATGACATTGACTGTTGTTACCTGGTTATTTATAAGTGGTTCAACTACTACATTAGCTGGGTTCTGTATAACCTTAACTCATGTTGACTGATCTTGGCTGATCTTAACTCATTTTGGCTTGTTATAAATAACTAAACCAATGCATTAGACAGCATAAACTCCATGTTCACTAAAAGATTACAACTGTCATTACGTTTGGTTTTGAATGCTTTCAACTCTAATGCTGGCAGGCCTGATATACGTTCAGCTGCCATGTTGGGTATCTGGTAAGTTTACTTGCCATGTTGATCACTTCTGGTGACTTTAGATACTATTGTTGCTTGGTCCATCATAAACTCAGCTCCTATTTTGACTGGTTATGAATTTCCATATTGGCTAGTCATGTTCTACCTCAACTACCCTGAAGTCTGGTCATAGATGATTGCAACTACCAACTACCATGTTGTTTACATTAGAATGACCTTCAACTGCCACTTAGCTATTAATCCCCTCAACCACCATCCTATCTTGTCCTAGACAATCTCAGCTGCCATTTTTGTGAGTAATAAATAACTTTGACCTCTGTTTTATCTAATTCTAGATTACCTCAACTTTCCTGCTGTTTCAAAGTGAACAATCTTAACTTTAATTTTAGCTAGACTTGAAAAAACTCATTACCCACTTACCATGCTTTAGGCATCACTTTCTATGGCTTGCAGTAGTTGACCACCTTAGCTTTAAATCTCATCAACCCTGCGTGACCTGTTCTGTTTGACAGGACTTGGACAACCTTAACCTCTGTTTGGACTATCCTCAAATAACAGTCTCAGTTTTGGCCTGTCTTGGCGAACCTCAACCATCATTTTGGCCAACCTCAAGCAACTTCCACTGCTATCTTGTTCTGTCCCTAACACAACCATACTCTTGTCTGGAAAATTGTCTTGTTTCTTCACAGAAGTAGTTTGTTTTCTTTGCTACTTCCAGACATGTGCTACTTTCCTCAAGGCCTAGCCTCTCTGTCTTTCAGAGAGAACTAAGTTGCCTGTTTTCTGAATGTCAGAAAACTGCATTTTCCACAATGGGTGAGATTTGAGGGCCCTGAATTTTCTGAAATAAGGTAGTTTGATTAAGGATTCAGGATAGTGTCTCCATCCACCCAGGCAACTTTACCCCTTTTCCCATCATTTTTTTTCTTTTAGAAGGAGAGTACAATCCTCTTTTTGGAGGAGATTATAATTTTGATAACCTTGTCTCATGTATGTATTGTGTGGGGCCAACCTTGTTCTCTGTGCTGACTTACCATGACAATCCATGTGGCAAAGGTTCTTGGTGGGTGTGATGCCATTGTTGCACCACCAGGCGGAGTTCAACTGGAAAATGCCATATTCACTGCTGCCATCAGGATTGTGGTCCACGAAGGAGGTGTCAAAGCCACTCTCATAATGTGCCATGCACAGCCCTGAGGAAGGGAGAGGAGACATAGAAGGTAAGCATGAGGCATAGGAATAGGGAAGTTAGGGTAAGGCACATGAAGACAGGGATGGTAAGTGAGGGTGGTGATCTTGGTTTGGTGGTGAGTGTTGATGTTGGGTATTCTGGTGAGATATTAGTGATATTGGTAGTGATAGTGTTGATGGGATAGACTGAGGTGATGGTTGTGAAGGCAATGATAGTGATAACATTAGAGTTGAATTAAACCTCTTATCACAGTCACCAAGTTACTTAAAAAGTCAAGCCCTGGTCCAGAGAGACAAAAACTGAGAAAGTGTGAGTGTAGTGTATGGTTTTGGGTAAGGGACTTGGAGAAACTGGAATCTCACAGTCTCCAATGCTGTAGCCTTTGTAGCTGTTGAGGCCTCCCTGCTTTAGCTTCTTTGCTAGTTCACAGCGTTCATAAATCTTGGCATCCACATTGGCAGTCATCAGCATAGCCAGGATCACTATCATTGTGCCTGAGAGCCACATCATGATAGCCACAAGCCCTCTGATGTCAGTCTTTGCTCCTGACTCACTCTGTGGCATTCAGAATTAAGAGAATTCTGGAACTCTGGGCACTGTGAGCAAGTGGTCTGAGTAATAAATTCTAGAACATAAAGGTCAAAGATCAGGCTGCCCTCCCATTTTCCTAAGTGGCAACTCTGTTAGAAACAAAAGACATAGACAAAGACAAAGAAAGATACTGACATAACCAGAGATGGAGGGGCAAAAGATAAAAACACAAAGATGTCAGAAAGAGCTACGGGGAGAAGGGTTGGGGACACAGAAAGGATAGGCATTACTCAAGTACTAGGCCTCAAACTGGGCCTGTGATTGCTTTTATCACTTGGTTGCTGCCATTTCCACTCACTGGGCATCACCACTTCTGCCCCCTCTGCTAGGTGGGCAATGCTTACAGAGTGACCCATTACCACTTCTGATTCCTCATGCTCTGTAGAATGTGATCACCCTTGTCTTATGCCCCCTACTACCCCAATTGATGACTTGTCTATTTGTGCTGCTGTAATGGAACATATGAGACAGGGATCTTTATAAAGAATAGATATTTAGCTTCCTTACATTTCTGGAAGCTAGGAAGCCCCCAGCTGAGGGCGATGATAACATCTGATGAGGGCTTTCATGCTGCAACTTTACATGGTCAAAATGAGAAAGGCAAGAAAGTGAATCCATTCCTGCACGCCCTTTTGACAGAAGTATCGATTCATGCATGAGATTGGAGCTCTCATGAGCTGAAAACTTTAGTACATGCCCCACCTCCCTACACTATTGCTTTGGGGATTAAGTTTTTAACAGCTGGAGTTCAGAGGCACACATTAAAAGCATAACACTTGTCTTGTTACCTCCTTTACCTCACCTCACTGTGCTGTTACATGCTAACTGAACTTAACCTACATTATGTATTACAAAGGACATACTATGTATATGGTAATCACGTGCAACTGCTTTTTCACCTTCATTCTCACCCTGCCTTTTATTCTCAGTTCACTTATACTGCCTGTCATCAATTTTATTCACTCACACTAGACCTTCTCCATGATTCCCAAATTCTCTCCCATCATACTTCTTTGCCTCCATTCACTTTGACTCATTTTCTCCTTTCACCTGTACTTCCTGAACTGCATCAAAAGGGTCATTCATTCTCATGAGCACATCCTTAATGTCTGGGCACTGACTTTGGGCCTCATTTTCCTCTCTATTCACTCCCTTGCTGCCTCTTACTCATTTCTATTCTCTCAGGTGCTGTCTCCCATCACCCGATTTCCTGACACTCTGTCTTTCATTACTCTTGAACATTAGCTCAGATGACACATTGTCTTAGTCACTTTTCTTGTCTGAGACACAGTACCCAATCACAGGGCCTGATGGTAGAGGATGCCTGGGACAGACAGTGGAGTCCTGGCTCCACAGCAGGGAAATTGGCTTCTATAGTGTGTGCTGTGGGCCTTCACACTTTGTGAAATGGGCCAATAACTGGCTCAGAAATATTTCTAGAGCTGGCAATGACTGTACTCCAACTTCTACCAACCTTAAATAATTTTACCCTCTGGCAAGGGAAGGTGTGTGTGCATGGATGTGTGTGAGGGTGCGCACGCACACACACACACACACACACACACACACACACACACACACAAAGATGGTGAGGATAATGTTTAAGGGGCTGAAAGAGGCCAGATTTCAATGGGCCTTGAATGTCCAGCTCTCCTTATTTTCCTCTCCTAATACATTGAATAGACAAGTTTTACACCCAGGGGGTGCTGATTCTTCAGGGAACAATTGTTCTGAAATTTCCCTTTGCTTTCTCTTCCCTTGCTTGTTCCATTGTTTTAGTTTTAATAGTTCTAGTATAAAGTTCCAAAGATGCCTCCTGAAAATTTTGTGGGATATTGAATAAACAAAAGAAAAGTTTTATTGGGTAGAAGTTATGGATCCAAATTTGAGAACTTATGTGAACTTGAGAAAATTACTTAAGCTCAGTCTCAATTTCCCTATTTGAGAAGTGGGGACCAGGGGCCTGCTGTGGTGACTATCTCAGGCAGGTCATGCTATGTACTTCACACAGTGCCTGACACACAGGAGATACTGAGATATGCCACTTCTGTGCTTGTTGCTAGGAGCTTCCCCACTGGTTTCCCTGTTCCTACCTTTGTCCTTTACACTCTGTTTTCAATAGAGAAGCCTTCAAGTCACTTTTTAATCTTTTCTTCTTATTAAAATATTTATATGTCTGATTTTGTTTAAAGAAAAACATTCGTTATCTTCCAGATGTTCTAAACTTTGTACAATTTGAAACTTGTCACTACAACCCTAATGAAGTAGGCACTGTATTTATTTTATAGTTTGTTTGCATCTGCTTTCTTTCTTATTACAGTGCCAATATCTAAAACAATATCCAATAATCAGGAGGTACTCAAGCAAACCCCTGTGGAGATCATATGCTAGTGGGACAAGGCAGACAATAAGCAAGTGAGCCAAATATATGTGTATTTTTAACAAGAATATGTAATACTAGATTGCTTCAAGATGGTTTTTTAGAAGGCACAGCCCTCTTACAATTTTCCAGTATGTCCAGAACTCATTCCTGGCTGAGCGCCTAGCTGCCAACCATGCTTTCTAAATTCCCAACACGCTGACAGTGTCTCTGCTCATTCAGAGAAGACAATCTGTCAGCCACTACTTAATAAACCACTTCACCCCCGATGTGTATATGTGTCTCCTACATATCTGTTTATTTTTCAGCACATTGTGATCTACATATATTTCTACCTTCTTTCTTCAAACACTAGACCAGGAGTTCACTCCCAGCTGTAGCCACTGGATGGAGCAACCGGTGTCTTGTCCCTTCTCTCCTCGTTTTTCTGCATGGATAGCAAGCAACCTGTCTTCCTGTTTGATTACACTTGCAATCCCGCCGCCGCTACTCTCTGAGTTCAAGACAAGAAATTTCCAACTGCTAGAATCTTTCCCTTAATTGGATGCCCCCCGCTCTGTCTTTTTTTCTCTTTTCTTTCTTTTTTTTTTTTTTTTGTGGCCGGCTCAGTCCACCTTAGGGGCGGGGCTGGCTCGGCAAGTGATGCCAGGGATCGAACCGCAGTCCCTGTGTGCTTGTTTAAGTAGAACGCTGAGCTGTCTCACCAGCGGCTCCCTCCACCCATCTTACCATAAAGAAAATTGGCATTTAAGTCTTAGGAATGCCAGCTTCCGCAGAACAAAGTAAACACCCGTCCTACAATGCCAGCTTAGAGCCGAAGAGATGCTGTAGGCTGGTCCTTTTCGCTTTGGAACAGTGACGTCACCGGAGCGGCTACTTTTCCTCTGCACCTGCGCTGTGCCCCCTTCTCCGTCCTAGCGCCATGTTGACTATTGGCGGACGTGGTCTCAGAAGCGTCCCTGAGCATGCGCAGAACTGACTGCTGCAGCTTTATATACTGCGGTGTCCAGAGAGAGCGTCAGTACCAAAGCGGAAGTGTTTCTAAGAGCCAGTGCTTATAGCGGTTTCCTCAGCAGCCGACAGAAAATCTACTGTCGAGAAAGAGTGAGGCTGAGGGGGTGAATGCCGGGGTCCGGTTGAGTGATAGGGAGTTGTGGGAGATGAATGTAGGGAGGTTAATGAAAGTCATTGATGTGGGTGGGGGTTTGGGGTATGGGTGATGGGGGACCGAGAGGTCAGTGAATGGGGGCCTGTAGGCACAATGGTAGACAAAGTTATGAGGCTAGTTAGAATTCAGTGGGGCTTATTATATTTCCACTTTCATACATTTTCCAGCCCTTGTGACTTGTACCAAGGCTTCATGCGCATCTTTCAGGGCCCTCTTTAAATGCGCCCACTTCTCCCTCTCCCCCTCTCCCTTAGCCAAGCCTCGAGGTGGAGGCTTGGTGTAAATGCTCCAACTGAAGTGAATTTGTACCTGAAGGCGTCTTTCTGGCTGCTGGACTCCTGGGCTAGTCGATTCCAGTGAGGTGAGGAGGAAGAAGCACTTGAGAGGACTTACCTGGCCTCGGCCACTCTGTATTTGGGGCTGGGAAGGGTGAGCAGGACCCCGTGATTTGTGGTCTGAAGGAGGTGGGTGTAAAACGTCATTTGGATAACAGTTCTAAATTTGTTGGTGTTTAGTAAATAAGTAGCAAATTTGAATTATAAATTAATTGGGAAATAGAAGAGAAAAGGAACTGATTCCCCCCATACATTTAAGTATATGATATTAGACATACAGGAGTATACCTTTGTAAACTTCTAGCTTGTAATTTTAAAATGGGTTCCTGCAGTTTTATAACATATTTTCATTAGAGGTTTACTGCAATATTTTTTATAGCATTTTCTAAACTTTTAACCAAAATACATGTACCACAAAGTACATAGATAAAAAGTGCACAGTCCCATATAAGTTCTTTTTTTTTTTTTTTTTCAGGAGGAGAGATTTAGTGTGGGACATGCCATATGACATTTTTAAGAACTGGGTAGCATTTCATCCCTGACATTTAGTTCTGCCCTTATTATGTTATGGGTCATGGTTCATATTGTTAAAATGAATACTGAGGTAACAGTACTTATAGAGAAATGATATATTAGGATCACTTATTTTGTTAAGAAAAATACACCAAAATCAATTTCTGGGTTAATGACAATTTAATATGTGTGAAAACCCTCTTAGCATTCTACGTCCCTGTAACAAAAAAATATAAAATACGTAGGTTATTAAAACCACTCTGTTTGATGATTTTTAGTTAGATTATTCTGGGCACTGAAATTGTCATAGGGTCTCCTCCTAAGATCTACTCTTCTCTGCTTGTTTCAGATCAGCTTTTACGCATCTCTTCCTTTTTCTAAGAAAAGCAAGCAATGGCCAAAGCACAGGTAAGTATGTTATTTGTCTGTTCCTTTGTTTTACCATAGATGTGATGAGTTATGTAGGTAATTATTAGTAAGTAAGGACTAGGACCAGAGATAGCACATTAAAGCTGAGTTAATTACATGTGTGCAGGACCTAACGGTATACAGATGCAGAAGCTCTGTGATTTATGATGGGGTTACATCTTGATAAAATGTAATGTACGCTCATATGCTGAAAATGCAAGTAATATACTTAACCTGCTCAACATCACAGTTTGACAGCACAGTACACTGGTGAGTATTGGTTGTTTCCTCTCATGATTACATGGTTCACTGGGAGCTGGGGCTCACTGCTGCTGCCCAGCATTACAAGAGAGTAAATCTGAAGTCAAATCATTGTTAGTCAGGGAAAATCTTTATTAATGCTGAACTGCTGGCTGCTGTTTCAGCTTTCTGGCAGCCCACAGGAATGTAGCTGTGCCTTGGCTTACCTTACTCACCAGGAGAGAACATGCCCAGGCCTCAAGAAGTCAAGATTTCCTTGGATTACATTTTAGAGAATTTCTTTTCTGAATCATCAGGTGACTGTCTATAACCCCAACTTGGTGATAAATGTAATCCCCAGTTTCTAGCATATATTTCCCAAACATTTATCAGTGAGCTGGAGACACAGAAAAGTATAATTTGAGCTTGAAATTAAGGAATCTTTCCATATTTCAAATAATTTTCCTGAAATAATCTCTCATTGGAGAAATTTTGCACAGTACTGGGAATGGAACCAGAGCAAGTGCTTTAACACTGAGCTATGCCCCCAACCTTTCATATTTTTAATTTTTATTTTGAAAGAGGGTTGTGATAAGTTGCTCAGGTTAGCCTCAGATTTATAATGTTTCTGCCTGAGCTTCTCAAGTAGCTAGGATTATGGACATGTGCCACTGTGCCTGCCTCAGTTGGACTTTCAGTTATCTTTTGGCAAAGAAATAAATTCCTTTGGATAGCCATGGAGTACCATCCTTTTTCTTTTTTAATAATTTTAATATTTCAAAATTAATGTACAGTTCTTTGATTTTGCTATTGAACAAGCTGATGAGTGTTAATGCATGTAGAGCTGATATAAGTAATACATAGGATAGAAAATTTCACCACCTCCAAAAGACTGCCTCATGTTACCTCTTTATAGTCATGTGTTCTCCTGCCTATAACCTCAGGCAAAGCAGATCCATTCTGTGATATTATAATTTTGTCTTTCCAAAGTGTTATATACCTGGAGTTGTATACCCTGTAACTTTTTTTTTTATGATATGGGGTCTTCCTGGGCTGCCCAGGCTTGTATTGAACATGTGAACTTGAACATTCCTCCTGCCTCAGTCTCCTGAGTACAAGATTTACAGGCACATGTGCCACTGAACACAAGTTTGTGTAACCCATTATTTAAAATTTAACTTCTTTTTTGAGATGATTCGGTTTGCATACAATTTGAAAAATGATACACACATCCTTGTACCATTGTCTGGCTTCCCTCAATGACAACATCTTTCAAAACTATATTATATCACCATCAGGATAGTTTATCATGTTGTCTCCATCGAGAGCACATTCACTGTACTTCACTCTTTTTGTTCCCATTCCTAGCCTCCTGGCAACCAATAAGCTATTCTGTATTTTGGGGATTTTGTTACTTTAAGAATATTTCTGTGGAATCACACAGTATGTGATCTTGAGGTTGGATTTTTTTCCATTCAGTACAATTTCTTAGCAGTTCATCCAAGTTGTGTATGTTTTTTTTTTTTTTTTGAGACAGGGTCTCACTATGCAGTTCTGGCTGGCCTTGAGCTCACTTTTGTAGCCCAGGCTGGTCTCGAACTCGCACTGATCCTCCTGCCTCAGCCTCCCGAGTGCTGGGATTACAGGCATGCGCCACCATAAAGTTGTGTATGTTAGTAGTTCTCTGCTTTTTTTTTTTTTACTGAATCTGTGGCATAGATGTTTGATTCACCTGTTGAAACAGAATTGAGTTACCTTCAGTTTCAGGCATTTATGAGTAGAGGTGTTTAAGCACTTGTGCAGAACTTTTTGGAATGAACATATTTTCACTTCTCTAGAGTAAATAAAGAGTTTCTGGGTCATATGGTGTGTGTTTAACTGTTTAAGAATGTGCCAACTTTTTTCAGGGTAGTAGAACCATTTTTTGTTTCCATCAGCAGTGTATAAAAGTTTCTATTGTTTCACATTTTTGTGAGCACTTTTATAGCTTTAGTCATTTTAGTTTTATTTTTTTTATGGCTGGCTCAGCCTGCCCCGAGGGCAGGGCTGGCGCAGCATGTGGTGCTGGGGATCGAACCGCGGTCCCTGAAGCCGCCCAAGCTTTCCCAAGCAGGCGCTTTAGACCACTGAGCCATCCCGCTGGGCCCCCGCTTTAGTCATTTTAGTAGTTAGCCATATCTCATGATTTTGATTTATATTTCCATAATGGCAGAATATTTTGAGTATCTTTATATATGCTTATTTATTTTTTGTATATCCTTTCAGATGAAGTATGTTTTCAAAAGTTCCTAAGCCATTTTACTCATTTATTTTGAGACTAGGTCTTGCTACATTGTCGGGACTGGTCTCAAATTCCAGTGACTGAGTGATCCTTTGTCTCCAGGCTCTAATTTTGGTCTGTCTGTCTGTGTGTCTCTGTGTCTGCATCTGTGTTTTTGTCTCTTTTTCTGTCTCTATCATCTTTCTGCATCTCTATCTCTGGACAGGGTCTAACTGTGGATCCCAGGCTGGTCTTGACCTCATGGAATTGCTTCTGCCTCAGCTTCCTGAGTGCTGGATCACAGGCATGCACCATCATGCTTGGTACTCTGTTTTTATTATATAAGACATTTGTCAAGCATGTGATTTGTATTTTCTCCAAGTATGTGGCTTATCTTTGCATTCTTATAAGATCATAGAGCTGGGTCCTAACATTGCAAGGTCCTAAACTGTGAGGAAATAGTAGCAAACCTACACTGTTTGTCTTTGTTTGGTTTTTGGGGAACATGATCTTATTAAGAAGTTCATGATGGCCTTGAATTTGTGATGTTGTCCAGGCTGGCGTTGAATTTGTGGCAATCCTGAGTTCTGGGATTATAGGCATGTGCCATCATGCCTGACTCATTCTTTGTCTTTGATCAAAGATTTTACACAAGACATTTAGGCTGTTACATACAGTATACATAGAGTTTATTCCAAGATGATGGATTTTCTGAGAGAGAGATAAAATACACCTTTGAACATGAAAGTGGGTATCAGCAAGATGACAGTTTTAGTTTATATATTTAGTTTTCTCATGAATTTTGCATTTATTTTTATGTGTGGTGTGGAGATTAGTTCTATACAGAGTTCCAATTTTTTTGGTTCCATTTCTTTATGCTTTTACACTTCTGTTAAAACTCAGTTGGCCATGCCAGTTGTGCTGTTGCATGCATGTAATCCCAGCACTCAGGAGGCTGAAGCAGAAGGATTGCTGTGAATTTGAGGCCAGCCTTTATGGCCAATTTGGCCATGTTTAAAGAAAACAAAAAACAGAAAAGTCCCATCTCAGTTGGCCATAATATGTAGGACCTATTTCCAGACTCTGTTTTATTCTGAATTTGTTTATTATAATAGATATTAATTGCACAAATTAATGGATTTCACTATGATATTTACATACTTGCATATATAGTGTTAATATTTCAGGTCATCTATTTCTGTTTATTTTTTAATGAGCTACTTTTTAAAACAGGATAATAGTATATTCCCAATAATTGATATAATGCATATTGTTGTCCTCATAGTAGTTATACAGAGCACAGGGTATAGACATGATAATTTTTCTAATTCATGTTGGTACAAAAAATTTCTTCTCATTGAAGTAAGAGAAAGTAGCTGTATACATAGTCCAGTATTCCATAATCACAATGGATTACTGGCAGAACTGGCAATTTTGCAAGCTGTTGATTTAAGCCTTTTACAGCTCAGCATACTAATCTAGCTTCGTGTTTTATGACTCGGGGTTAAAATTTTCTGCTGGGTGGCTAAGGGCAAGTTAAAGCAAGACTTTTACAATAAAACATGTAACTTTTGTATCTCCCACGGTCAGTCAGATCCCCTCAGGATTTATTTTGAAACCATGTACAGTGCATGTAAGCTGTGTGGATGAATCACGGCCATTGCTTGACCACTTTGCTCTCTGTAAAAGCCCAAGAGAATGTTTTCTCACTAGGTGACTCTCTTTAGGCACACTATACATCATTTATCCCTTTCCCCTTGGTCCCATAGTCTCCTTGAACAGAAAACTTGGGAAACCACTGAGTTATACGATCTTACAGCACAAGTTCTCTTATGTCCTGAGTCCTCGTTGACCTTGACGGGCTACGGCCAAATAGGCCAAATTCTTGTAGCCCTTTTTTTCTAATATTTGGTCTGTAAACTTACATTCTTAACCTTCCAGAAGAGAAGTTTTGGCATACTATTACTCTGTAACATAGGTACTTGAGCCTAACATCACTGTCTTTCTGAATATCAAACATCTTACGCGTAACTTGGAATTGGTATTTTACATCAATCATTGATATTCTAATAAATCCTTATACAATGTGATAAAAGCAGTTACACATGTTTACAGAGACATTTAAAAATCTAAATATATATAAAATTGTAGCTGGTTGAACCTACAACATTTCTCCTAGTCTCTTACTCTGATTTAATACCCATTTTTGTTTTCTTGTAAACCAATCATTTACTTGAGAGAGAGCATAGCAGTAACTGAAATTACATTAGAAGCAGCACGAATGTAAAAGACAACAATGAAAGGTATTCCAAGCATAATTTTAGTGTTACTCATTGCTATCCTCAGTGTGAAAAATATTTTGGTATTTCTTAGGACCATTATTATTATTTTTTGTCTTTTTGAGACAGGGTCTCACTATGCAGGTCAGGCGGGTGTTGAGCTCACTTTTGTAGCCCAGGCTGGTCTCGAACTCACATTGATCCTCCTGCCTCAGCCTCCCAAGTGCTGGGATTACAGGCGTGTGCCACCACGCCCAGTTTAGGACCATTATCTAATGCAGCAGTTCTCAAACTGTGGGTTGTGACCCTGGTGGGGATCGAATGACCAAAACACAGGGGTCTCCTAAAGCCATTCTGAATCAAAACTGTAGCAAAATTACAGTTTTTTTTAAGTTTCAATTTTTTTTATTGTTTAAATTTAACAATGGTTATATTACATATTTTCATCATCAGATCAGTTTAGATTAATACATATAGGTATATAAGATTGATCAAACAATTAAACATTAACCCTTCTAAA
>PVJA010035201.1:7267-22130 GCA_004027025.1 Myocastor coypus
GCCTTCTGCCTTCATTTCCTTCTCTATCCCTAAATACTAAGCATTCTGGAACTGCTTAATCAATTGGTTGTTTTCCTTATGTGTAAAAATAAAGTAAAACATAGCTGTCAAAAAGAAAAAAAAAAAAAGCTGCGTGAAGCCTGCAGTCTGCCTTGCCCTGTGAGGTGAGGGTGGCTTCAGAATGACAGGTCTGCCCAACAGGCTGCTGCCCGGAGCCCTGCAGCTGGTTCGCTCTCTTGGCATCCTGGGATACGTGGCACTGGCTGCAGTTTCCCACTGCTATAATCCCAGCACCTGGGAGGCTGAGGCCAGAGGACCCCTGTGGGTTGGAGGCCAGCCTGCAAAAATACCAAAACCCAACAAAAATCAATGTCTAGATAATTGCAACAGAATCAGGAGCTCAGAGCCATCTCTCAGCAGTCTTATACAGCTGATTGATTTGAATGAAGATAAACTTCAGTGGAGAAAATAGTAATGGTACTAAGGACAAAAAAAGAGTAAGTTTTGCGCCGGGCATGGTGGCACACGCCTGTAATCCCAGCACTCGGGAGGCTGAGGCAGGAGGATCGGTGCGAGTTCGAGACCAGCCTGGGCTACTACAAAAGTGAGCTCAAGGTCAGCCTGAACTGCATAGCGAGACCCTGTCTAAAAAAGACAAAAAAAAAAAAAAAAAAGAGTAAGTTTTGTTAGAGTACTGAGCCTTGATCCAGTACTTTATATGGCACAAATGTTCAAATGGTTTTTTTTTTTTGTGGGACCTGGGTTCAACCTCACGACCTTGAACTTGCCAGGCAGGCACTTGTGCCACAGAGCTATCTCCCCCACCCCTTCAAATTTATTTTCAAGTTGAAAATCAAACCTGTATCGACTGTAGATGTGAAGCAACTTGCCAGTCCATTGTGCAACAGCAGGATTCTATTCTAGGATTTAGGGGCACATTGACCGAGCTGTACTCATGTGTGTCCAAAACTTGCTGAGCAAGGGCCGGCCTGATAGCTCAGTAGACTAAAGCGCCTACTTAGGCACAGTGCAGGAGGTTCGATCCCTGGCATGCCATCGTGGCCCTGCCCATGGGGTGCATTGAGATGGCAATTGATACTCAGCGTGGTGGGGCATGCCTGTAATTCCAGCACTTTGGGAGGCTGAAAACAGGAGAATTACTATGGATCCGATCTATGTAGTAAGACCCTGTAGACCCTGTCCTGAATATAGGGGGGAAAAAACCCAACAAAACAAACCCACCTCACTGAGCCTTGGACAGAGGAAAGGCTCTAGGGTTTGTGCATTTGACCAAGGGTGTTGGTCTTCCTCTCAGAATTTATGGGCAAGCAAAAGAAGACAGGGAGTTTATCAAGCTATGGTGTTTTTTTTTTTTTTAATTTCTATTTTATTTTTTAAAATCTTTGTATCGGGGCTCGGGAGATAGCTCCGTGGCACAAGTGCCTGCCTGGCAAGTACAAGGTCATGAGTTTGAACCCTGGACCCACAAAACAAAACAAAACAAAAAAATCTTTGTATCCATGTATTGAATTGGTGTAAGGCCTCATTACGCAGCTTGGATTCATAGTGATCCCCCTGTCTCGGCCTCTCCAGCACTGGGATTATAGGTGCATGCCACCACACCCAGTTTCATTGGCTGGCTTAGCTCAGGGCCAGCATGCCGGGCAGTACTGGGAATTGAACCCAGGTTCTTGCATCTGCCAGGCTGGCACTTAGACCACTGAGCTAGTTCCCCAGCCCTGCTGTGGTATTTTTAAATCTTGGTGTCCCTGCTTGGGAACAGAATGTTGTGGGAATAGGAAGTTAGATACTTTTACCTACCTACTTAAAACATATATCCTTACTGTCCCAGTTACTTTCCTCTCATTACTGCGATAAAACACCTGATGCCCCAAATTAAGAAAGGAAGGCTATCCTTAGCTCACAGTTGGAGCAGGTTTCAGTCCATACGTGGCTGGCTCCAAGGCAGAGGGGCATGTGGCAGAGGGCAGCAGTTCATGGCGGTGAAAAAGAGCAAACCAGCAAGCGCAGAAGGGGTGCAGCAGTGGACAAGCCTCTCTGCCTCCTCATATTGTATCCGGGCTGCCCACCCCAGGCTGGGGGTCGCACTCACACCTGTAATCCCAGCACTAGATGCTGAGTTGACTACACATTGTAGAACCTGCTCCATGACTGCTAGACACAAACTATCACACTTACATAACCTAAAACTTACTGCTTTTATGTGTATTAGAAAAAAAACCAAGAGCTATAGGAAGAGGGAATTTTCTGAAGCTTGAAATTTAAGTCCTGCTTCTTTGCCCTTTGATGCTGTCTATATATGTCTAAGAGAGCACTATTATTATTATTATTATTATTATTATTATTATTATTATTATTATTACCATCATCGTCATCATCTCCTCCGTTACGGGTTTCCTTTCCTGTTGCGCAGACAGAGATTCATAATGAAGAGGAACGGAGACTTATGCTGTCGTTCTACCTATGTTGACCTCCAAGCCTCCGCTGTATGTACACTGCTCGGCTTCAGGGCAGGGCTGTGGCTGGTTTCTGGGGCCCGATTCACAGCAGGAAGGTCCTGCACTGCTGTATATTTATTCTCTCTGTTACTAGACCTCCTGGTTTGTATCCTGGAGAGGGGGAGGGTCCAAGATTACTGACATCTAGTGCCAAGTACCATCTGGCAAGAGCCCTTTATGTCCTTGGATGTTTTTTATGGCTCTGTGGGGGAGGGTGTATTGGCAGATTTGGACTGCAGTTGCCTCTGATTCGAGTTCTGCCATTGGTGTTTGATTTATAGTCAGTCCAGGTGGAAATCTTTGATGCGAATCCCGGGACTCTGAGTCCAGATAGCTCATCTTTCTGGCCTGTTGTGACTTATCAAAATATAGTCTACAGCCTTCTGCTTGTGGGACAGTAAGTTCACACCATAGCCATGGTCTGAATCAGGCTTAAAGTCATATTTCCTTGTGGCCCAAAGGCAACTTCGGCCAGCAGCTTTCCGAGTAAGTGTCTTCCGTACAGGGGATCGGGACAGTTTGGAAGATACAGAGACTTCTGTTGGGCTTCTCGCCCCCATGTGACTTATTTTTTAGGCTGACAAAGTGGAATTCTCTCTAGGGACTCAGTGGCTCCCACAATGGTCACATCTACTTTGACAGGTGACCTAGTGCATCGCATCATTGCTCAGTACTCAGATTTCCTCCCCACCATAAAGTCTACCAATGAGTCTGAAAGGGTCTGTATCTGAGTCCTCTGGGGCACAGTAGCCTTTATAAAAATGTCCTGTCATTTTTGTCATCATTTTCTGGGCACTCATTTTGCCCAGGGCCATGATTTTCGCCCGTTTGGCTTTGGCTGACTGGAGGATCTCGGCTGTCTGTTGCCCTTGTTCCACTATACTGACGCCTCTGCCCCTTAGAGATCGCCGTCTTGTTCACCATGAGCTTTGCTGCCAGAAGATCCACTTTTATTTTGGAGCCTCTGGTTGCCCCCCTACTCTGCCTACTGGTCACTGCTAACAGCTGGTTGGCATTTATGCTGGCAGGACATTCTGGCTTCTGTCTTTTGTGCCTGGTGTCTCCCTGTGATTTCTTATAAAGGTTGTGCTTGCCATGTTCTGGTCTTCCACAGCCTCGGGCCTGGATGGGCCGCAGTGTCCGAATGCTTCACAGGTCCCTTGCAAAGCTGGCTGGGCCTCTCATCAGTGCCCTGGAGAGCTTGGGAGAGCTTTCCCATATTGACTTCTTTTCTTTCACTTTTTAAAAAACCTTTTCAGAGGGCCCTTGGACAATTCTGTTCCTTTCTCACTGGGGATCCAGGTGGGGTCTGCTCCCAGGAATTGGCCCTGAGCCCTCCAGGGTATTGCTTTGAACCTGAGGACTGCTGCTTGGTCATACTCCCTGGTGTTCCTCAGTGTTCAAGCGTCAGGAGGAGCTGTTTGCAATCTGGCCAAGGTGGGTTAAGAGTCTGAAAGATGGATTGCAGCAAAGGAATGAGGGCTTGGGCCTTTCCTGTAGAGGGAAGGAGTGCAGGGTTTCCAGGTTAGGAGCACAGGGGTTGAGAAGGGCTGGCAGGCGAAACTTCCCTGTCCCTCTCATAATTGCCCAGTGTATCACGACATACGAGACCCCTAGTCTGTCCAAGGGCCATCTGTAAGGCCCACGCAAGGCCCAAGTGGAGGTGGCTCGTGTGATCCTTTGGGCCTGTTTCATGTCCTCCAGAGAGAGAGCTTTTCCCTTCTTCCTACAGGTGATGTCTGACCCTGCAGGTCCGTCACGGTAAGAGGGTGTAGAAAAGGGCAGGAGGGGCCTCTTCTGGGGGCTCCTGTAGAGCCACTTTTCCTTGCTCTTTCTGTCTTTGCTTTGTTTGCTTGCTCTGGTCTCATCTTGGGCCACCAGCTTTTGCAATAGGCAGGGCTGTAGCTATGCGGGTGGGGTAGCTGATCCGGTGGCCCAGCTGTTCTCTGTCTCTGGTCACCACCCTATGAACACACCCAATCCTACCCCATGAGTCACGTGCTGGGCCAATCACCTCACATCAAAGGAAGGCAGACCAACTTCATGAGGAGATTTAAACAGTGTTAATGACCACACGTAGACTTATTGCCCCAGAGGAGTATACCTTATCTACATAATAACAAAATGTGTATTTTATCAAAGTGAACCCAAGGTTGTTTATGTTTTGGGGGTGTTCTGGACCTAGTCACATGGAGAAGAGAGCTGAGGCATGGGAAGTGTGACTGATACAGTGCAGACTGGAGATGTCGTGGTCCTTTCGAGCAAAAACCAGCTTTCAGAGTGGGGCCAGGGATATAGCTCAGCAGCATGAGCATCTGCCTGGCAAGCGCAAGGTCCTCAGCTTGGGCATTACCCAACCGAACATACATTTTTAAAAATTTTATTGCTTTTAATAAATAACAATAATAGCCGGGCATGGTGGCTCACGCCTGTAATCCCAGCACTCGGGAGGCTGAGGCAGGAGGATTGGTGCAAGTTCGAGACCAGCCTGGGCTACAAAAGTGAGCTCAAGGCCAGCCTCAACTGCATAGCGAGACCCTGTCTCAAAAAGACAAAAAAAAAAAAAAAAAAAAAGAAAGTTTCAAAACACATTAGTGGGACAGCCACAGTGATTAATACAATGTACACTGTTGTCTTCATAGTAGTTGTTCGGAGTACAAGATGCAGACATGATAACTTTTCTAAACACTATTGGTGCAAATATTTCTTCCCATTGAACTAAGAGAAAATAGTTGTATACATCGTCCAACATTCCATAACAGCAGCAGGTTATCAGCAGGACTGGCAATGTCAGAAGCTGTTGACTTGAGCCTTATACAGCTCAGCATACTAAGGTGGCTTTACTTTTTATGCCTCATGGTTAAACTTTTCTGCTGGGTGATTAAGACCAAGTTAAAGCAAGACCTCTATAGTGGAACATGTAACTTTTGTAGTTGACAAGCTCAGTCAAATCCCTTCAGAATTTACCTTGAAATTATGCATAGCACTTTGTAGAACTTTTGTCAGTGCCAGCCTTCTGCATGGGTCACGGCCATTGCTTGACCAGTTTGCAGACATTGCTTTGTAAATAAAACTATTCCACAAGCATTTTTCCCCAGCATATGTTAACTTTCCAATTTCATCATTGTTATTGTTATTCTCCCTCCCTCCCTCCCTCCCTCCCTCCCTCCCTCCCTCTTTTCCTTCTTCTCTCTCTTCCCACTCTCTCCCTCCCTCTCTCCCTTGTTCTCTTTCTCCCTCCTTCCCTCCCTCCCCGTCTGTCCCCCCTCCCCCTCCCTACTTCCCTCTTCCTCCCTCTCTCCCTTCCTCCCTCCCTCTCTCTCTTTCTCTCTCCCCACTTCTAAGGTTTAGCTCTTATAAGTTGTGCTGCTACAAACATAGTCTTGCATGGATCAGCATAAGAGGATACCTTTAGCTCTTCAAGAAGATACCAAGAAATGGTAACTGATTTGATCATAATTTGTGTGTGTGTGTGTGTGTGTGTGTGTGTGTGTGGTCTTTCTGAGAATCTCCACCCTTCTTTGCCTGGTGGTTAAGCCTTGCTTTTGGAACTTACAGGCAGAGGAACAATGACCGTGCTCCTGTTGCGTGGGGCAGATGGCCATAGATCCTTGGTTTTTGCCTCATGTGGAGCTTGTGAATGGAGCAGAAGTTTGCCAGGCTCTTTTGCTTGTGAAGCAAATTGTTTGCAAGCAGACATTTTGGTTTTTGTACTAGGGTCTTACTATGTACTTCAGGCTGGCCTTGAACTCATTACGTAGCCCAGGCTTGCTCTTTACTCCTGGCAGTTCTCCTGCCTCAGCCTCCCAAATTCTGGGGTTACAGGTATGCATTACCATGTTCAGCAGAAATAGAAATTTTTATGAGCCAAGGTATTACTGTCTCAGTCTACATTTGGGTGAGGCTTTTTTTTAAGCAAGTAAAAGGTTATAGATTTCATTACCTCAAGAGATACAGAAGCCAGACTAGGCATTATTCTGTTATCTTTAAATAAATTCAAAATGAAAGCAGGGCTGTCACCACCTGGCATAGTTCTTGCTTTTGTGATAATCTGTATTAAAAGTAAAGCACAGATTTACATTAAAAAGCCTCAGTAGTAAGGAAACACTGTTGAGGGACTTTAGCTTGAGGAGCAGAGAAAACTGAGCTGAATGGTAAAGGAGAATAAAAACAAACAAACAAAGCACAAAAAAGGAAAAAAAAAAAACAAGGATTGGTGAGATAGGTCAGTGGACTAAGCGCCTGCTCAGGCAAGCACAGGGACAGGGCTTCGATCCCCAGCACCATACTGGGCCCACCTCTTGGCGAGCTGCACCCACGACAGAGGCTGAGCCTGGAGACACACACCTGTAATCTTAGCATTTGGGGGGCTGAAGAGGATCGGGTTGGATCCCAGAAAAATCAAACAAAACCAAAAACAAGACCAAAACAATCAAAAGTAACAAAAAACTATAGACCAGGGTTCAGGAAGCTATAGTTTGTTTGTTTGTTTTTTTAATTGTGAAATTTTCTTTTTTTTTTTTAAATTAATTAATTAATTTATTTTTTTCTTGTTTCAGAACTTTTGTTTGTCTATTTATTTATTTTTATGGCCTGCTCAGCCTGCCCTGAGGGCAGGGCTGGCACAGCATGTGGTGCTGGGGATCGAACCGCGGCCCCTGCAGCCGCCTAAGCTTTCCTAAGCAGGCGCTTTAAACCACTGAGCCATCCTGCTGGGCCCCTAGACCCTCTCTTAAAATACAAAGAAGAAGGAGGAGGAGGAGGAGGAGGAAGAAGAGGAGGAGGAGAAGGGGATTACAGATTTGGGCCGAACCTGACTGACATCTACAGGGCCCTGCGTTTGTTCTCCAGTACTGCAAAACAACAACAACAACAAAAATAAAACTGTAGATTTGACATACTGACCCTTAAAAATATTTTTAAGGTTCTCAAAAACGTAATAAGCCTTTACCATTCCTTTTCCCTGCAAATGGGCCTTAGCAGGCTCTTACTTGTGCAAGGTCAAACTCCTTCCCCTGAAGAAAGGCCTTGGTTTTCCGCCTCCAAGTCCCCATAAATATCCATTCTGTGTGGAGCCAGGGGTGAACCCAGGGCCTCCTGCATGCAAGGCAAGAGCTCCACTGAGCCACATCTCCAGCCCTAGCATAACATTTATTTTTCCTTTGGTTTTATATATTTGGTAGAGAGTCTCACTATGCAGCTAAAAGTGATAGCATCCTCCTGATTTCAGCCTTCCCAGAGCTGTGATTACAGGTGTGTGCCACCATGCCTGGACTCCTTCATTGGCTCTGCGTGCTGCAACGTGGCCTGCTGGACCTCGGAGCAAAGCCTGGTCCCTGCTCTTGGCAAGGCAGGCACTTAGTTCACTGAGCGATCTGCCAACCCTTGACATAAGTAACCCTACTTGTTAAAGACCTGGTTCAACCTCTACCATTTGAATTTGCATTTTTTTTGTTTTGTTTTTTGTTTTTTGTTTTTGGTGGGACCAGGGTTCAAACTCACGACCTTGCACTTGCCAGGCAGGCACTTGTGCAATGGAGCTATCTCCCCAGCCCTGAATTTGCATTTTGCTGCTGGCTAATGATCCTGAACAACAAGGATTTGTCCTTTTTGTTGGGTACGGGGGTACTAGAGGTGAAATCTGGAGCCTTCTCCCTGAGCGACCTCCTCAGCTCTACTTTTATGTTTAGTGTCCCACACAGTCCCAAGTGGCCCGGCTGGCTGTGAGCCTGTGATTCTCCTGCCTTTCTCTCCCAAGGTGTTACTGCTCATTGCAACCCAGGCGAGTGGCTGCCAGGCAGGCTCACCTTGGCCCAGGAAGAAGGCTCTGGAGCCTTGGGCATGGGACAGCAGTCCCAGGCTGGGAAGGAGGGGACCTGGAGTCCCTGGGTCAGGGCGTGAGGGGAGGGGCACTTGGCTGCCTGCACCCTGGCTCCCTCAGCTCTTCCTCACCCAGCTTTCGCTCCCAGGAGAAGCCCCCAGACCCCAGGGTGTGGCTGCTGCTGTGCTCACAGAGCTCACTCAGTTGTCCTTGTGTAAGTTGACCCCACAACTCAGGATTTGCCCGGGACCATCTGAGAAAGTGCCTGGTGCTGGCTGGCCGTAGAGCTGGACAGGTCACTCCCCTGCCTCAGCAGTTTGAACTTAGCCATCCTGTGCCTCTGGCCTCTTGGTGTCTCTGCTGACTACAGGGTCTGTGAATGCCATGCAGGCTTTGAAGTCTCTTATGTCCTGGTGTACATTAATTTTACAGCCTTGAAGGTTGGTTGGCTCTCTCTATTTCTCTCTCTCTCTCTCTCTCTCTCTCTCTCTCTCTCTCTCTCTCTCTCTCTCTGTAGGACCAGGGTTCGAACTCACAACCTTGCACTTGCCAGGCAGGCACTTGTGCCACGGAGCTATCTCCCTTGCCCTTCTTTTTCTATCACTTTCTAAGACTAGGGGTTAAACTCAGACTCTTTGCTCTGACCTACATTCTCATCCTTTTAAAGATATTTCTCTGTTGAAACATGGTCTCCTTAAAACCCTGATGCCAGACTAGGCCTGAACTTAGGTTCCTCCCGCCTCAGCCTTCCAGAGTGCTGAGTAGTCGAATAGCCCACGGTGCTGATTGGATGTTCCTGCGCATGCATCAGTACCCAGAAAGCAGGGCTGACAGAGCTGGCTCTGCAGGAGAGGAAGCTTTTGGGAGAGACCTGTGCCATCAGAGATAGCGGCTCTTAGCGGACGCTGGGGCTTGGGATCATGTCTTCAAGGACACAGAGATGGTTGGCAGCCAGTCCTGATGTAGGTGAACCTGTCTGCCTGGAAGTGACTCGATCTGCTGGTACGCATCCTGAAAACCAGACTGTGGCTGGTGACCTGGGAGTTGGGAGTGCGAGGAGCACCAGGCCCGTCCCCTAGAGGGCGCAGTCGCCTCCCGCGTGCCTTCTTCCTGCCTCACCCAAATTCCGGTGAGGGTGGGCCACCACGAGGGGGCGACACGAGTCTGTGAGGTGCCATGGCGTCCTGGATGGCCGGCTCCCTGTGCCTGTTCCTCTGGCTGCTACTTCTCCAACCCCAGCTTGGCGTGGTCCCCAAGGATGGAGCGAGCCCCCTCTCCGCACGTAACACCCCTTCCCTTGGTTCCGTGACGCCCACACCTGTGGGGTCCCAGAAACCAGAGGTCCTTCCCAGAGGTGAGGTTCCTGTCCGTGCTCTTGAGGGAGCTCCTGGTAGAGCACAGCTCAGCGGGGATGGGCCCGGCTTAGTGCCGATGTTGGGGTGTGTTGGGGTGTGTGAGGAATGGCTTAGGGACGCAGAGTTGCCTGGGCTTCCAAAAGCAGACAAAGTGGTCTCAGACCTTGAACCCTGTTCCTTCACTGTCCTGCTGCAGGCTGTGGCCAGAGGAGGATAGTTGGGGGACAGCCAGCAGCCGAGCGGAAGTGGCCCTGGCAGATCAGCCTGCAGGCCAGGGGCAAGCATGTGTGTGGGGGCTCCCTCATCAGCAGTCGGTGGGTGTTGACCGCAGCCCACTGTATATTTGAGTGAGTATTTAGGGCTCCTGGTCCAGACCCATGTGTTTCAGAGGTTCCTCTTCCTCAACATCTGAATTTGGTGACAGCCCCACGTAGGGTGCGTCCTGAGGATTTGCATTTCTAATATGTTCCAGGACAACCATCAGCTTCTGTGTGGGTTTCCAGGGGAGGAGGACCCTGTGAGGGCAGAGGACAGAGTGGGCACCTGGAGGGGTACCTGGAGGGGTGGCACCTGGAGGGGTGGCAGGGAGATGTGTAGACCCCAGGTTCCTTCTGCAGCATTCTGGACTACGAGGTGAAGCTTGGAGACACACAGCTTCGGCGTGAAGAAGCCCCAAGGGCTGTTGTAGTTCCTGTCAAAGACATTGTCATGCACCAGAAGTTCACGCGTATCGGAGGACTCTACCACGACATCGCGCTGGTGCTGCTGTCCTCCCCTGTGAACTACACCACACACATCCAGCCCGTGTGCCTCCCCACCAAGACGTTCAAGTTAGAAGTTGGAACCCAGTGCTGGGTGACCGGTTGGGGCAAAACACGTGACGATGGTGAGACAAAAGCCTGGGAGGGGGCCACCCAGGGTCCTGGGTGTGGTCCACACTTAAGGGGAGGCAGGTTTTTCAGCAGGGTATAGGGAGCAACTGAACCACTCTGTGGGAATTTGTATTGGATTCTTAGGCTTGAGGGACCTATGCAGGGTGGATTTTAGCTCAGGTAATGAGCTGTCACCCAGAGGAAGCTGTTCCTCCCCAGAAGCACCGGCCTCCATAGACGGGGCACTTTCTGTTTGTCAGAAGAGTCCTGACAGCCATTGGGTGGGACTCTCAGGGTCTCCTCTTCATTTGGTCCTTCTGGACACCACATGGCTTTGAGTCTGTGACCCTGCTCTGGAGAGTAATAGTGCTGCCCTGATACTCAGGTCACCCTGTCACCCTTCCTTGTGGTACTTGGTGACACCTGCTCGGTCATTATTTCCCAGACTGGCCACACTTACTTCCTTCCCCTGGGCTGCTCTTATTTTCTGCTGTCTTGGTTTAGGGATTCCTGCCCTTCTACATGCAGATCTGGCTTGGAAGTCCCTCCCTCCAGGGTGGGATGGGGACAGGAGCTAATGGGAGGAGGATCCCTGTGTGGGGAGACACTGTATTGAGGCCCAGAGCAGGTTGCAGCCCCTCTGGTCCTATGGGAGTCACACAGACTGGCTCATCCCTAAGTTCTCTTTCTGTAGATAAGCCGAATAATGAACCAAATCAGCTTCAGGAGGTTGATGTGAAGATAGTTGAATATCACAGTTGTAACAAGATCCTCAAGAAACTCCTGAAGATGGTTCACAACCCAGTCATCAGAGGAGGGCTTTGTGCTTATGGTGAAGGAAAGGACTCCTGCCAGGTCAGTGCCAGGGCCCCTGAGTGAAGTTCACTGCACCTGACCCCTCAGTGTTCACATTCCTTGGCAGTTGGGCCTGGCTTATCCCAGCCACTCCATTCATGTATGTTCAGGTGATGGGCATAGAAAGACAGTTGGAAGGGCAGGGGAGATAGCTCCATGGCACAACTGCCTGCCTGGCAAGTGCAAGGTCATGAGTTCAAACCCTTGTCCCAGAAAGGAAAGAAAGAAAAAGAAAGAAAGAAAGAAAGAAAGAAAGAAAGAAAGAAAGAAAGAAAGAAAGAAAGAAAGAAAGAAAGAAAGAAAGAAAGAAAAGAAAGACGTGGATCTCCTGGCTGGCCTGGTGCCGTGGCCCTTAGGGGTGGCCTGCTGCTCTGGTCCAGCAGATGCCGTGTACACAGAGGCAGTGGGTTTTGGTGGTGAGGAGCTCAGGCTCCTGTTTAGAGCCCCTGTTGCCCTTGGGTGAGCACTTCAGTCTTTGTCGTCTCATTACCTTGGATCCATTATCCTGGTCTACGTTCAGTTGTTTGGAAAACAGCACTTTTGAATAGGGAGACAAGTCTTTATTTGCTAATAACGTTCCATTTGGCCATGTCATCCTAGTCAATGACCCTATGGTGGCAGGAGACTGGGGAGGCCCCATGGGTGCCCATTGTCTTGTCCTACAGGCTGCTAGGCCTGCTTCGGCACTGATTCTGTTCCTAGCATGTGTGTTTTTGTCCCTTTCTGCAGGGAGACTCCGGGGGCCCACTTGTCTGTGAATTCAACAACACCTGGGTGCAGGTGGGTGTGGTGAGCTGGGGCATTGGCTGTGCCCTCAAAGGAGTTCCAGGAGTCTACTCAGATGTCGAAGTCTACAAGGACTGGATTGTAAGAGTAGTGAGTCACTCTACATACTGGGACACAGCTGGCCTCCTCAT
This sequence comes from Myocastor coypus, assembly GCA_004027025.1. Lineage (NCBI taxonomy): Eukaryota > Metazoa > Chordata > Mammalia > Rodentia > Myocastoridae > Myocastor > Myocastor coypus. The sequence continues at coordinate 19,607 of PVJA010035201.1, forward strand.
CTCACACCTGTGTCTGCTGCTGTTCCTGGCATCCTGGTGACCCTGTGATCACCCTGCATCCTCCTCCTGGGTTCCAAATCTTCCTCTACGCCTCTTCTCTGGCCATTCCAGTGCCCTGTGCTAAAGTTCTGGTTTGACCCATCATCCCCGCAGTATGGCAGAGCAGGGAGACTGGGCCTGTGAAAGGTCTTGGTCCTGAGTACTGGTCACTCTTCCTGCCATGTGTCCACCAGGCTGTGCTGTGCCTGAGGGAAGGAGCTGATGACCAGTCAAGTGCCCAGCATTATTCCAGGGTGAGCCTGGTGATACCTAGATGGACATCCTGGAGAACGCCTGTAAGCAGAAATGTCCCCAGCCTGGGAGTGAGCCCCAGACCTAACTCTGGTGTCAGGTTGTGCTCTGAGCCTGTGCGAGGTCAGCCAGCTAGGTGACCGGTGAGAGGAAGCAGCAGGCATCACAGGTCCCTTCGCAGGTGCCAGGATGAGGCCTCCCCCTGGCGTCCACCCTGTCGGAATTCCCCTGCATATTGGTGTGGGTCCGTGTCAGAGCACAACCGCAGGCACACTCCTGACTCTGGTGCTTGGATCCAAGCAGCTGCCAAGCACCTTCCATTCCATAACTACTGGCATAGAAGGTGGTCTGAGAAGAGGCCTAAAGGGAGACTCGGAACTAGGGGGCATCCGGAAGCACCCCAAGTTTTTCTGAGGCCATGTATGTGTGTGGTGAGTTCAGAATAAATGTTTGGGCAGTGTTTTGTGTGTCTTCGCTTCTGCTCACCCTCATGGGGAGTGTACAGAACATGCTTTATGGATGACAATTTTCCCCTTGAGCTAAGGAAGCTACAGTGTCCTTATGCACCCTGGGAGAAGAGGGGAGACTGTGCCCACTCAGTCCAGGGTCAACGGGAGGGTTGCATCAGAGTTCCTTCTCCCTGTGTGCCTGGCTTAGTTAGCAACCCCTGCAGGGGCTCCATATTTGAGTTGAACACCTGCTTTTAGTGATGGATTTGGAGAGGAGCTGGGTGCAAGGAGAAGCCAGGGTGTATCAAAGACTTTTCTCCTTTCCGTGCAGCTCACTGTGTTTCTAAGACTCTGTGACCAAGCGCCTAGCCATTCCCTAGACTAGATGCAGGCTTCCTCCCTCGTACAGGGAACCAATCTGCAAGCGTCCCTCTGATGGACCCCTCCCAATCCCTCGCCCTTGATCCTTCACCCTGGCATCAGTGGGCTCCAGTTCAATCTGCTGCCCAGGAGGTAGGGCTTGCCATCCAACTTGGTCTCTTGTGGTAGCACCCACTGCTTTAGGAAAGCTCTAGCTACTTGTGGCAAAACCTATTTAACTCCCCCACACACACACACATCTATTTGTTTGAACAGCCAGGGCCCTTGGTTAGCAGGCTGCCTTTCTAAGTTATATGGTGCCACTCGTAGCCTGTACTTTATGCCATTTCACTGAAGAGTACTGGGCCTACCTTGGAGGTGCCCATCTCACAAGTGAGGGTAGGTCCGAGAAGTCGCCTTTCCAAGAAGCCGTGGGGTACCGGCCTGTGGACCTCAAGTTCAGAACTACTGCCCTGCACTACCAGGAGCGGAAAGGATGCCTTTTCCTGACTGTGGTGCCCTGTTTTTATGTGCACCACTTAGATGGCGGGCGGGGTGGAGGTGGTCAGGGTCCAGCAGGGCTGAAATGCCCTATGCAAGAGAAGTAGGCATACCCTTCCAGTCTCTGTCATACCCCAAGGGTTCAAATACACACTCCGACATGGCCACCAGGAAAGGGGACAAATGCCTTTTTTTTTAGATTATTTGTTTATTTATTTCTCTTAAACCTCATTTATTTGTTTGTGTTATGGCTGGCTCAGCCTTCCCTGCGGTGGGGGTGCACAGCATGTGGTGTCAGGGATGGAGGAGCAGTTGCGGCGCTGGCCTTAAGTTTCCTCCGCAGGTGGTTTAGACCACTGAGCCATCTCGCTGGACCCAAATGCCTTTTTTTATACCAGGTCTCCCCCAGGATGCCTTGGCTAGTCTTACGTCCTGCTCAAGGAAGTATCTTTCAGGGTTTCAACCCAGTCCGGTTACCTCACATACTGAGGGACCCTGAGGTACTTTCGTACAGGCAGTTACCCTGGGAACAGCCACAGAGCCAAGAAGCCAAGGTCTTGGGGGTCCAAGTTACGGAGGATTACGTGGAGCTGCCTGTGCGCATGCACACGGTCCGGCATGCGTCAAGTAGATCTGACATGCGTCAAATGGCCCTGGCGTGTGTTGCGTGCTCGGGGTGCGTGGCGTACCCAGCATGCACCACGTGACCGGCGTGTGTCACATGACTGGCGTGGGTCGTGAGCCCGGTGGTGAGAGGCTTGAGGGTCCGAGGAAGCCTCATGGCAGTTCTGCGGTGCCCCCGTGACGCAGGTCCCCCAAGGCCCTGGGTCCTGCGCTGTCGCCTGCTGCTGCTGCTGCAGGTGTTATGGCTGCCGCCCAGCGGGGGTGAGGCTGGCCCCCTCGCCCTTGTCCGTGCCCCCCTC
>PVJA010035202.1:0-22009 GCA_004027025.1 Myocastor coypus
GGGAAAAAAAAAGTAATGTGGATTTAGAAAGGTTAATGTTTAATTTTTGATCAATCTTATATACCTATATGTATTAATCTAAACTGATCTGATGATGAAAATATATAATATAACCATTGTTAAATTTAAACAATTAAAAATTGAAACAAAAAAAATAATAGTGGTGGGCCAGCCTGATAGCTCAGCAGATTAAAGCACCTGTTTAGACAGACCACAGTGGCCAGGGTGTGCCATGCTGGCCACATTCCTGGGGCACACTAAGATGGTGGTTGAGATTGGGCATGGTGGTAAGCGCCTGTAATCCTAATGCTTGGAAGGCTGAAAACAGGAAGATCACTACAAGTCCGATGTGCATAATGAAACCCTGTAAACCCTGCAGATCTTGTCCTAAAAACATTAATTAAAAAAAAAAAAAAGAGATGGTGGTGAGACTGAATGTAAATTAGTTGAATTTGGCTAGAGAATGAATTTGATAATGCATTTATCCAATCTTGGAGGAAATTAGGTATTAAAGATACAAAAGTGTAGTTTTAAGCAACTGAAATAGTGATTTATATATACATTTGTGTATTATAAAGTCTGTTCATTGATGAACTCTCAAGCTGAAAGTTCACAAGTCACACAATTAAAATCTATGGTACTAATAGAAAAAAAAGAGATTCAAGCGAAAGAAAACCTTTAAATGCTAGGAAAATCTATCTCTAAAATATTTATTTATTATATAATATTGACTTAATGATTCTCAGGAAAAAATGTGGATATAACATATACTACATTAGGTTTATCTGATAAAATTCTTTTATCTTGCCACCAAATGAAGAGACTCTAGGTAACTTTATAACTGGAAAAGAAGGGGAAACTTCTTGTGCACATTGGTATGTTCCCAGAAGAACTGGTTACACTGCACCTAGGAATATTTTCATGTCGCACAAATTTTTATTATGTAGCTTTATTTAGTGTCCTTTCCTGAAAGAGGGACTACACAGTTAGAGCTAAATCTAGTAGTCAGTACAAATGTTTTCATCCCCTAAGGATGTTGCAGCAATGAAGTTAATATTTTCTTTACCAAATTAAAATATAATACTAGCTGCTACAATGCTGTCTGACCACTCATTCACCAAACTATAGATAAGCTACTGTTCTTACGCTTGAGTTAAGGACTATGCATATTTCTAGTTCACTGTCAAAGGTAACTATACAGACCCAGAAGGAAAGAAAGAGGAAAATGAATGAATAGTGAAAAATGGATTCAGGCAACTTTAACAACAGGAGGTCAGACACTGTCAACATATATTTGAATTGAAATTCACTCATCTTCTATTTCTAGAACTCTGGCCTAGCAGAGTTGAAGAATCTCCTCGGGTTCTTTCATGCATATCCAGAGGTTACTGGATCAGAGTTTCTGGTCCCAGGGTAACAACAGCAACAGCAACAAAGCCTTAACAGCACCTGACATTTTCTGAGTGTTTACTTTATGCCAGTGCTTGGGTAGAAGCTGAGCTCTGCAGCAGGCTGAACAACAGCCCCCGAAGATATCAGGCTCTAATCCCTTGAATCTATAAATGTCACCTTATTTGGAAAAGGATCTTTTGCAGATGTGATTAAATTAAGGATTTTGAGATGGGAAGATCACCTTTGATTGTCTGTATGGGCTCTAAATACAAACACGCATGTCTCACAGAGACAAAGAGAGATTTGGCAGACAGTAGAGGAGGAGGAGGTCATGTCACCACAGAGGCAGAGGTGTGCTGACAGCCACCAAGAGCTAGAACAAAGAAGGACCAGATGCTCCTCGGAGCCTCCAGAGGGAGCAAGATCCTGACAACGTGTTGGTTCGAGTCTCACCAACATTGACTTGAGACTCTTGGCCTCCAGAGCAATTGAATGAGTCAATTGCTGTCTTAAACCAGAGAGTTTGTGATGATTTGCTGAAGCAGCCATAAACAACTACATTAAGCATTTGACCACAAATTAAAATACTAATATACCCACTGAACTTCGGCTCATTCCCTCATAAACCTTCCAAGTTTTGGGTTTCTTTGTTCTGTGGGGGCTGCTGCCAGTAAAAGAAGAGCTATGAAAGTACCTTTCCAGTGTTAAGCATATCTTGATGACAGTTCTGCAAGATCACTTCCATTGTCAGCCCTCCCTGCTTCAACCTGGAACTGACATACAGCTACAGTGAGTCAAGGTCTGCCTTCAGTGCCTGCCTTTTGCTCTTCCTCAGTGCATTTTCTGAAACACAGAACTACAGATTCTATATATTTCAACGTATTTCTTCTCTTGGATAATCTCCTTCACTTACAGTTTTTAAAAATCTATTGATATAATGAATATATAATAGATCATTTGTTTTTTTCTGAAAAAAAAAGAACTTGTTATATGCAAGACATTGATTTAAGAACTAGAGATTCAATGATAAAAAATACTTCTCTGAACTTCACTTAAATTCTTTTTGAGATGAGAAGAATATTATCAAGTTACAAACAGTACAAATCTGGGTGTGGAAGCGCCATGAGGAGAGATGGAGACAAGGCTGACATTCAGATTTCTGGTTCAGGTCAGTGAAGAAATAGTGATACCACTCACTAACATGGAACTGCAAGGGAAGAAGCATCCTGGGAATGGATGACCGGTGCTGGGTGTCTGCAGAATGTCCAGAGAACACAATGGGTCTTGTGAGGAGGCAGTCTTTTAGCACTCTATAAGAGTTCTAGAGTCAAGGGTCATCTGAACGGTAGTGATAATGAAGGGGGAGAAACTCAGTACCTCCGGACAGCATGTAGGGGGAGGACAAAAGACAGGCTCAGAAAAAGCATAGGGCTGAGGAACACATAGCATGTAAAAGGCATGACAACTGAATCAATTTGTGACTTAAGGGGACTGATAGGGACAAGAAGAAGTTGTTTGAGTCTATCCAATGAGAATGTCCTCAAGTATCAGACTCAAAAGTTTAGACTTTTTAAAAATACATCGATTGGATAACAGAGATTCTGATTAGATGACCAGTAGCTTTTCACTTCATAAAGTGAATGGAGCTTCGTGCAGAAGGCACATGCACAGCAAGCCTGGGAGTGTGAAGTTTGGGGGCAATCTTGGGTGAGAAGCTGCAGAAGTGCCCCAGCATCCTGTGGGAGTACATTTCCCCACCTAATGCACTAAAGAAAGTTGGCAATGAAGGAACACCTTTGAGTGCTTGTTTCTGCATTAAAGGTCTTGTATTTTGTGAAGGAGGAAAGAAAGGAAATTAACATAGCATGAAAAAATGATAGAGGGCACGATCCAGCTCGTTTACTGAGAACTCTGTGGAGGGAGAATCAGTAGGATGTGCCGTGACGGGTCCTGGTGGTTGGGAGGACAGTTAATAATAGCCATCTCCACAGCACGATCAGCGGCCACTCGCTGAGGGGGTCGCTAGGAGCCATCAAGAGGCAAAGGAAAAGAATCACGCTCGCGTTCCCCTTGCGGAGATGCTGACAGATGAAGTAAATTTAACTCAACGAGTGACAAAGCCTGAGGGTAGCAGCCTTGCTTTATGCTTTACTTCTCAGAAGTCACTGCTGAGCTGATGTGGGTGGTAGGGATGGTTCCTTTGACCTTGGGGGTTATAATATCATTTTCAGGTTTGATAATGTGTTGGAAAGGTCTCTAAAACATCCTAGGAAGGGCTGGCTGGGCTGACTTCTGAAATGTTTAAAATGTTGTATGAAGTAATGAAAACATACTCCGAGTCAGACAGACCAGGTTGGGGTGCCATTTCTACCTCCATCATCTTATGACGTTGGGGGACAACAGTCTCCTTAAGACTTAGACAACAGGGAGATTAGAGGAGATACTGGGAAAATTTAATAAAATAGTAAATAGGAAATCACCACCTGAGTGTTAGTGGATGTGTAATAAATGCTAATTCCTGTCTGTATTTGAAATTCCTACAAAATGTTCCTTGAGCACGTGTTGAATAAAATATTTTGGAGAAGAAAATCAGTCCAGAAATAATGGGAGAAAACTTTATATGAAACAAAATATAACATTTTATTGAGATTATTTCCTTAGTTCATTATAACTCAATTTCAGAACATTTTCTTAGTTTTACAAGAAATCTTTCAGCTTTTAATCACGAGATTTTTCTCTTAGCTTCCATTCCATTTGTAGTTGAATGGTACAGATATGTAAGTTTTCAAGTCACCAGTGTGCACAACATGATAAAAAACATGATGAATGTTTAATTTTTAAAACATTGTTATAACAAAGGGCATTGCCATTACCCTCTTCAGACACTTCCCCTCTTTTTGAACACACCTAGCTCATCATTTTTGCCATTTTTGGAAGTGCCCTGAAGTCCTCTTTCATGAGTGTCTTTAGTAGCTCTTCTGCAATGTTCTGAACTGATTCAAAATATTTACTTTTCACAGTCATCTTGATTTTTGCGGACAGCTAGCCGGAAGTCACACCATGTCCAGTCCAATGAATGAGGTGGCTGAGGAGACACTGATGTTTTCACCAGCTGGCCTTTTCACTGGATGGCCGGAGCAGCAGCGTTCACTGTATTTTTTATCACAACTTGTAAAGACACTCATACAAAGAACTTCTAGAACTGCTTCTGAAATTGGCAAGAATAATGGGACAAGTCTGTTTGAAATAAGCAGATTATTTTGAGGGAGGGGCAATGGCAGTGTATCTTTTTCTATAATAATTCTTTTTTTTGCAGTTTTTATTTATTAATTTTTAATGTATTTCTTACAGGTTCTCACTATGCAGTTCAGACTCAGAGTACTCCACCTGTCTCAGCCTCCTCAGTGCTGGGATTATGGGCATGTGCCACCATGCCCTGTTTTGGGGCTGGGGCCAGCCTGACCTGGTCTACCAGGGATTGAACTTGGGACTTTTCACTTGCTAGGTAGGCACTTAGCTGCTGAGCTATCTCTCCAAATCTGTCATAGTGCTTTTAAAACTTAAAAGCACAGTATTATTTTACCAAGTTTCATAGTCTTTTCTGAGGGTATATTGTCGGATGCCTCAAGTTAGTGTGTATGCATGATAAATAACTCTTAATATGAGACAACAAACAAAATGCATGTATAATCAATTTAGAAAAATGTTTAGGAGTTTCCATAAACATGTTTTCATAAATGCATACTACTTGCCAACTTGCCTGACTTGGGAACTTGCTATAGCAACCAGTAGTCCTCTCAGAAGCCTTGGTCCTTTATATTCTTAGAGCTTTCACAAGAAATGCTATTAACTTGTCTGAGCTTGTTAACTTAGAGCATGGCACTAATAAAGCCAAGGTAGAGGATAAAAGCATATATGAAAGTCTCTCCAAGGGTCCTTTTCCAAGGCAATTCATTCATTCATTCATTCATTCATTCATTCATTCATTCATTCATTCATTCAAGAATATTGACTGATTGCCTGCCATTTTCCAAATACAATTCTATGTGCCAGAAATAAGGTAGGAAAACAAATGGATAAACAACAATGAAAAAAATTTCACCACAACCAAATCAAAACAAAACCAAAGATCAAACCAACAATCAATCAATCCCCTCAAAAAGGCAAACAATGCAAAAATGACAAAAATAAAACATTAAAAAAGTCTTAGTGATGTCTACAGTTTCATGTGGGTGGGGAAATAAATAAATGCTAAGTAGGCAACAAATTAATATATATGTAAGTATATAGGTAGGGCAGTAGGTCCAGCAGAGACAAAGAATGCAAGAGGGGAGCTGCTATGCTAAGGTGATGGGAACACACCCCTTGGAATGATGACAACTGAGCAGAGACATGCATGAGGTGAGTAAGAAGAGCTACAGATAACTCCACATGTGGACATCTCAATCAGGGTAGCAGGTGTACAGCCACTGGACTGGGACATTTTTTGGCAGCATCAGGAAATGAGGAGGCCTCTATGATTGGGTGACCCTGGAAATTAAATATGGGGGTCTTCACATTGAGCTATATTCCCAGCCCCTTTGTTACTTTTTACCTTGAGACAAGGCTTCACTAATATGCCCAGGCTGGGGTCAAGCTTGCTACTCTCCCACCTTAGATTCCCAGAGTGCTGAGACTGTAGGCGTGCACCGCCACTCCTGGCTAGAGTTTAGATTTCATTCCGAGTGAGCTGGAAGCCCAAGTGGGGCTCTGTGTAGAAGAGTAATAGTAGCTGACCTATATTTTAGAAAAGGTCATTTTGGCTTTAAGGACTTGAAGGAGTCAAGAGTGAAGGAGATCAGTTCAGAGGCTACTGCAACAATATGGTAAAGGTGCCGGGCGTGGTGGCGCACCCCTGTAATCCCAGCACTTGGGAGGCTGAGGCAGGAGGATTGGTGTGAGTTTGAGACCAGCCTGGGCTACAAAAGTGAGCTCAAGGCCAGCCTGAACTGCATAGCAAGACCCTGTCTCAAAAAGACAAAAAAAAAAAAATATGGTAAAGGGGGAGGGGGACAGCTAGGGCAGGCACCTGCTGTAGTGAAGTCATCAGACTCTGGGGGTTTCTGTAGACAAAGTAAGTGAAATTTGCTGATGGAATAATGTGAAGTCTGAGTGAATTAAAAGATGATAACTTCCAGGTTTTTCACATGAAGCTAGCATTGTCTTCTCAGGGAAGACTGAAAGATAAAAATCATGTGTGCAAACTGTGTAGAATGGAGATATCACCGTGTTAATTTTGGGATTTTTCAGAGACATCTAGGTGTATATGTTAAATAGGCAATTAGATATACCTAGTAAGATCCTTTCATAGATTTCAGAGTTCAAGGGGATTAGGGCTAAAGATATAACTGTGAAAATTACCAGCCTATAGATGGGATATAGTGTCAAAGGGCCAAACAAGGTCAACTAGGAAATTAACCTGGATAGAATAAGAAGAAAGAGAATTGGGTCTTAGGACAAGCCAATCTCAGAGTTTAGAAAGAGGGTGGAGGAGCATTGTGACTTGTGTGTTTAGAGCATTGAATAAGAAAGAACGAGGAGGAATAGCTAGCAAGGTTGAGGAGAGGAGACAACGTGATATTGGGAGATGAACTCAAGTTGAACTCATCAGCTGAGGCAGATACTTCTGGTGGGCCGTACCAAATGAGAACTGAAAATTAAAGGTTGGGTGTGGCAGCAAGGGAGTCCTTGGTGACCAAGTTTGTTCTGGTAAAGTGATAAGGAGAAAATGGCTCATGGTAAAGGAAAAACACAAGGAAGACAGTGACTATAGATGGAGATCTGTTGGGGTCCTGTTATAAGGAAACTGAAAAATGGGGCACTAACTTGGGGTGATACAGGGTATAAAGAGTTTTTTGGGTTCAAAGTAGGATTCACTATGATATGCTTGTATAATGACAGGGATCACCAACAGAGGGGAACGTTAATGATCCTGGAGAGACAGGCAATAGTGAAGGTTTTAAATAGGCAAGAGGCATTGTAGGGTGTAAACATGAGAGATTTTGCTCATCTATGCCAAAAACTAAGATAAGTGTCCACCACGTAGCACGTAGCAACTAAGTCCTGGGGACAGAGAGATGATAAAATATGATTTCTGTTATCAAAGAGGTCATTTTCTTGAGGAAGAGAGACAAACACTTTCATGAACTCATAATTTCCATTTACTGTATGCAACAAAAGGTGAGAAAAATGTATCAAGGGCTCTTTTGGGGAGTGTGTTTCACTATGGCATCATGATTCTTGGGGTCCCATGTCACTATACGGGCAAGGGACTCTGTTCGTTTTCACCATGCAGTGACATGAGTGACACGCAAGAGTTCTGAGTGTAACTTGGGCTGTGGCTGCACAGAAAGCATCAAGATGAGCAGTTTAGGGTGTGTTTGGGAGATAAAATCAAGTGTACCAGTGACAGGGTGGCCTAGGGTAAGGTAAAGAGGGAGAGTATAGATAGCTCACACGTTTCCTGACTCCAGTATCTTGGAGGAGAAACAAGTTTCTAATTGGCATGTTCCAGAGTGGAGAAGAGAAATCCAGGACTTTTTTTTTTTTTTTTTTTTTTTTTGGGGGGGGGTGGTGGTTAATTTCCTTATTGGTGTTAGAAATTGAATCCAGGGCCTGGCGTGTGCTAGTGAAGTACTCTGCCACTGACCTGAAACCCCTAGGCTCTTTGCTGTAAAAAATGAAGGCCTCAGAAATACTTGAAACTTTCAGAAATATTGAAAAGGAGCTATTTGTTTCTTCATGTAAGGAGAGAAAGTCAGACATGATCTCTATGATGTCACAAACACCAAAGCAAAATAAAAGGTACAAAAGACTAATAAAATTCTAGAGTTATTTGGACACTATGTAAGAAACTTAAAAAAAAAAAAAAAGATAAAAACACAAACACAGAGCTCCTGTTGTTGATGTTTTCACTTTCCTCCAGCGCAGTTTGAGACGTTCAATGAAAATTAATTGGAACATGAGGGTTATGCATCACAATGGTGCCTGTCCTTACAGGCTTTAGAAAAATACTGTGAAGAGCAGGAGCGTTGGAAAAAGAGACTCAGGGTGAGCTAGCAGCCTAGTTGCAGGTTAACTTCTCTGAGCAGGAGAATTCACCGTGCTGTGAAGCATGGTTCAAGTTTTTCCACTCAAGTGCTTCTATCCCTGAGGGACGAGGATGAGCAGCCCTGGTTGGCAGCCGAGGAAAGGCCCTACCTGAGCACCAAACTGTAAGCAAGAAATTTCCTTGAAGCCCGACATTTTAATCCACCACATAAGCAAACTTTGGATACAATTCCCTTAAGTGTCCATTTTCTTTCATACAAAATAATGAAGTCTATTTTCTCTCGCACCCAATCCTGCTCCAAATCTCTGGCATACTGGGAAGATGCCATGTTTGATCTAATTACTTTGAAGGTGTCTCTGCATTCTGCCACATACCCCTAGGAATGTTGAGAAGACCAAGAGAAGGGAAAATAGAACAAAGTTTTGGGAGGCTTGGATTCTTGTATTCCAGATCTGCATTTATTTTAAAAATTTTATTAACCACCTACTAGTTTTTTGGAATAGCTGTGAAGCATCTATACAATCACAAGTATTTTGTGCCATGATTTCATTATTTATAAAACCAAAGAGGTTCTACATGATGTCCAAAGTGCCTTCTAACAAACTAAAAGTCTATTTGCTTTTGGTCCAAAGAGAATATTAACAGTGGGAGGTGGCATTGAATGTATATTAGTAGATCAATTAACATTTTGGAAAAATAGAATATTTCTTCCATGACAAGCCATGATGGAGACACTAAACCAAAGAAGAATCAACCTTGGGAAACGATTGGAGGACAGGAACCATAACCTTGGGAGACAGGCAGAACACAGGAGCCACATACCAACATCTGCTGTAACAAGAGCTCACTTCCTGGGGAGTGGAATAATAACTTTCCATGGAAAAATTTGGCTCCTCCAGGGCCCCCTCAGCAAGCCCACAGGCACACTCTCATCTCAGCAGATGGAATCATTTAGCTGTGAAATACCACAGTCTGATGGGATGCTGACCATGGTGGGCTAAGGTCCATTCAGGAGAAGACCTGCCTAGGGCACAGGCCATGAGAGGGTGAGGGCAATCTGGCAGGTCATGGGGGATGGGAGGAGGCTCCAACACTGTCTCATGCTAGTGCTTTTTTCACTCGATAGGAAATCTCTCATGTGATTGAATTCCTTGAACAGCCTGGCACCGATAATGCTGAAGTATCTGGATTCTGAGATAGGATTGATATTCTAAAAAGACCGTCTCTCTTATCAGCATCCACAAAGGAGCAAGTAATCTAGACTCAGAAGTGCAGAGTATGTGACACTTCATGGAGTAAGAACTTTGACCTTACAGTAATCCCTCGAAACATAAAACATCACCCTGAAGAAGCTGTCTCCAAAATGGAAGGAAATCACTGGCAAAGTCATTAAGAAATCTAGATCCATAGCTGGATTGTTTTCCTTGACTCCAGAAACCTGGCAGACCTCTTGATCCCTTGCAGGGGTTCCAGGGTACCTTCTAGGTCTCCTAGTTTATGCTAAAGTTGTCACTTACCCACATTTCCTATTTCCATTCATACATCATGCTTCTTTTTATGCAATGGAGCCTACTTGTGCTGATATAAGGATATGAACACTATTTGGAAAGACTTTTCTGAAATGTATCAGATAAGACATTATGTGTGAACCATATGCTCAAAACTAAGAACCAACACTCCTCACATAGAAATTCTAATTCTTTTTTTTTTTGAGACAGGGTCTCATTATGAAGTTCAGGATGGCCTTGAGCTCACTTTTGTAGACCAGGCTGGTCTCAAATTCTCACTGATCCTCCTGCCTCAGCCTCCCGAGTTCTGGGATTACAGGCGTGTGCCACCACACCCGGCTCAGAAATCCTAATTCTAAATTCTAATTTTTCAAGAAACTGGTTGAATGACTTTGGGCAAGTCACTTAACCTCTCTGAATCAATTTCTTCATCTATAAATTATACATAATACTTTTGTGTCTCATGGGACCAATTAGTTAAAAACCCACACAGGAGCTACAGACTGCAGTGAAAATGTCTAGTTCAAACTCCAGCACCTATGAATAGCATTGTGTCTTTTGCCATGACAGGAGAGTGCATCATTAGCATCCAGTCTCATCTGCAGCATTGGTGAAATCAGGACACAGATCAGGAATGGGGTGCCCAAGTCTTGGAGCCAGTCAGTAGGGAGGAAGCCTTGTCTAAAGCTCATTAGTTCCTGGAGGAATACTGTTGCATACACTGAGAATTGAGGTGGAGCCCTTACCCACACTGGTGGCTAATTTGAAACTGTTTGAACAACTCTAAAGATTCTAGTTAATCAACAGGAACTGACCTGCTCATCTGTACAGTTCCTTCAAATTGGTTGAAATAAATCCTCAACACTATTTTCTGACCTGGTTCTCAGGCATTCAGTGCCAGCATGTAGTCTGGCATTATAAGGAATTTTCCAGTCTTTTCGACGGAAGTCATCCTAATCTTGTCACTGTGGTAGAAAGGATAGCAAGTATTGGGACAGGATCTGAGAAAGCAAGAAGCATTTTTAAGGCCTAAGAAAGTGGAATCATGTGGTAGCAGGTGTGAGGGAGGAAACAGATTTCTGGAGAGCCAAAAGGTAGACCATCCCCAAGAAAGCATCCATTCTTGCATTGTGAACTCAAAGGTATAGTGAACAGATTGTCTAGTTCTTCCGGGCAGGATCCCTCACTGCAGCAGGACAGGGCAGGTGGGCCACTTCAGGGCCAGAAGAGCAGGCCTCCCTCCTATGGGGACAGAGTAAGGGCTGAGGGTTGGATCGAGCTGCAGCAGAGGAGAAAGGAGGTCTCATATGAGGATAAATCATGGTGTTGGGGCAGTGCATAGCTGTGGCAGAGCACAGTTGAAGGAGACAGCTCAGTAGGTAGCCAAAGATAAAAAAGCACTCAAGTATCCATGGGGAAGATGGTCCTCTCCCCTCATGACACTGGGATTCTGGGTCACATAACATATATAGTTCTAGTCAGAAGAAAAGGAATCTACTGATGGGCAGCAAGAATTAGTTATTTAGCCCAAAGCCAATTTTTGGGATAAAAACCTTCCATAAAAAGAAATGGATTTATAGCCTGGGATGTGAGGTAGGACCGAGGGTCAAGAAGGAGAGGTGCATTAGAATTATTGGAACTGGGGCAGTACAACAGGTCTAGATTAGGAAAAAGGATTACTTGATGGGCAACCTCAAAAGGTGAGTTAGGAGGGAGAGCTGAGCTGCTCTAAGTCTGGCTGGACCTGACGTGTGGGCCACCGGCCAGCCCTGAGCAGAGAGTCAGGGCTTCTACCCCATCTTCCAGGTTGCTGTCAGCCCTGACAGAGATGGGAAAACTGGTCTAAATCTTTGAAGTGAGTATGCATGACACAGATGCAGAGGTAAACAAGGTACCACTGTCTGGCCAGACAGAGGAAGATGCTCTGAAATGTGCCTGATCTTGCCACTTAACCCTATCCACCATCATTTGCCTCTTCAGCACTGGAAAGCCACTCAGTATTGCCCTGGGATTTTAAGTGCTGACTACATCCCAAATGAGAAGTGTGCAAATGTATAATCATCTCAATGCTTGTGAGCAGGATGACTGCATCCAGCATTTATTCCTATGTTTATTTCTGGAGTAAACCAGAAGTCATAGGTTGTTCCCATATTCAGTTTGAAATTTGATTTGTGGTTAATTCTAGCAGGACATGATCAGCCTCTTTAGCTTGTGGATGGCCGCAGCAACTTCTGCCACTCACTGTCGGGTTGCCCACGCGAGTTTGTGAGCTCTGCTGGTTGCAGAGTGTGCTGGGCTGACGTAGTCCTCCATGCATTGATAGTATCTGTTTGTTCAGGAACTTTAAAAATAATCTTCAAAAATGTAAAAATGGTCTTCAACAATTTGCTTCACTTTTATCTCAACATCCGATTTTACTTTGCAAAACATGAAAGATAAAATTTATATTTAGGAGCCATTTGGTAGAAAGGCTGGTAGAGTACATTTTAATTGATTTTTCTCCTTCTATAGCTCTTGCAGAACTGGCCTGTGAATCCAGGTAGGATGGAATAACACATATTTTGACCAAATAATTTGTACTTGATCAGTTAAATCTGTTCCTGCACACCTCAGCCATTCTGAATTTCTCTCTCTATCAGATATCAGCAAGATGCCTACACTTGCCTGCTGCAGTCTCTCGCTCTTCTCTGTCTGTCCACCATGATAGCTGGCAGCTTTCTCACCTGTTGGCCCTTCTGTTATTGTCCCTGCCATAGTCAGAGAGCCATCATGATTGCAGTACTACTGGGCACATCCCAGCATGACGCTGTGCAACTCCTAGCACTCTACAGAATTAAGTTCCAACCGTGCAGGATATTCAAGGCACTGGTCCTGATTTATCTAGCTTCATTCTTGCCTCTCTCTTCTATTCCTGACACACCAGCTCTGCGCCTCTAGCAACATCCCTGTATTTTTGGAACATGATCTACTCTATTATTATCATCGTGTCTCTTGGAACCTATGGTTTCCTCTGCCTAGAAGTTTCCTAAGGGTTTCTGCTCCTAGGGTCCTTTACAACTCATACTGCAATGACCAGCTCCAGTTGCACTTCTGTGACATCTTCCCTGACTCTGGCAGAGAGATGTCCAAGAGATGTCCCTGGTGCCTCATGCATATGAGTCATTCTGAGGTATCAACTGTGACCAATATTGATACTGTGGGTGATGATCTGTACTGAGCCCATCTCTTCCCCCATCTGAGAGCTGGAATATCAAGTGGCCGCTCCTTGCTGACTCACCTTTGCTTCCCACCTATTCTCTCAGCCTCCGGGGTCTAGTACTTTCCCTGATGTGTAATAAGCACTCAACAAATATTACAGGAGCCCTGGAAGTGTTGCCTTTTCATGTTGTTAAGATAAACTTGTACTTGTAATCTCGTGACACTCTGATCTCTGTTCTTGGCCATCTCTCCCTTTTGGCACCAAACCAGTGGCACAATGTATGCCAAAGTCTTACTCTTCTGATTATGTGACCAAGTCTGAGGCTGCAGGCCTTTTGCAAGCACAAGTAAGTTTCTCAAAGATGTGAACTAAATTACGTGCCAGTGAACATGCTTCTCACTTCTCTGCCCTCCTGTTGCCATTGCTCAGCACCCCTTCCTGTGAAGTGTTCTCCCTGTCTTTAGCTTAAACTTTTTATTAGATATAGGTAATTTATCCCTGTCTTCTCATCTTCTCTTGCTGTAAATTATCCTGTTACTTCATTCGGAAGGGGAACATATTTATTTTCTGTGATGAGAGCTCTCCTGAGCCTTTCTTTTCCTTAGCTACATAAAGTTAACTTCCTTGGTGGTAAATTAAGGACAGATTACAGGAAGCCTGGGAACCAGCTCTGTCACCACAGGGCCCACCTACTCAGCCTCCTCCTGCTCAGCCATCCAAGAGGTGCAGTGACTGGGCCAGCCTGGTGCTGGGTTGCTGTTCCCTGCCTGTCTCTGTCTGGAGAATGAGCCCAGAGTCCCTTGCTCCCTCAGGGTCTGGCTAGTGGCTGGTCCTCAGCTTCCAGACTCTCCCTTCCCTCCCTTCCCCCAGCTGCCTACCATCTCCTCCCACACCAGGGCCAGCAGCCACGGCTCTCCAAGACTCCCCGTTCTTCCAGCACTGCCGCACAGTTTCCATAGCAACAGAAAAATGTTGGTGGGAAGCAGAGATGCTGAACTGCAACTAGTGTTGGGGTTGGGAGGAGGCGGTGAAATGTGGGCCTCTCTGGGGGCTGAAGAATGAGGGGAAGGTAGGAAGAAAGCCCAGTGAGAAGACCTCGGAGGGGAAGATGATAAAGCTCAGAGAAAAGTACACTGGCATGTGGAAGCCACTTCCATTAGAAAAATACAGTAGGAGAAGGAAAGAGGAAATACTTATAAAAAGTAATGGAAAGTTCTATATTTAGTGGTGGATTGAAGAGCTCTGTTAGAAATAAAACTGGGAATGACGATTTTAGTTTGAAGGCTGAGTTGAGGAAGGCAAGAAGGGTAGTGACAAAAGAGGGAGTGGCTCTGAGCATAATAATAACATGTGGGAACCAAGAGCACTGATGGACTTGGCCTTGGGCATGAGCGCTTCCACTTCTTAGCCATGGGATCACCTGTTTTCTCTGCATCTTTGCTAATGTCCTCATCTACTGAAAGGGAATTCCTACCATCTACCTGAAAAAGCTGTTGTAAGGATCAAGTAAAATATAGCACAAGAAGTAGCCAGTCATGGTACTTAGGGCTGATTTGAGTTGCTTTTGAATCACTGCTTGGAGGCTGGGGAGTGATATTCCAAAGGGAGCTTGAACTGGAAGTTTGCCTTCCAATTCTCTGAACATTGTGCATTGCCACATGTTTTCTTTCTGCATTATTCAAATTTGTGTGCTTCTTCAGCATACCGTGTAGTGCTGACCAGCGCCTGAGCATGTGGTGTCGCAGCAATGCTTAGCACAGGTCCTTAGGTCACATGACAGGAACCACCCCATTACTTCATATAAACTCTCCACTGTCCTTTGAAAGGTGCTTTCTATGGGGCTGGGGAGATAGCTCTGTGGCACAAATGTCTGCCTGGCAAGTGCAAGCTCACGAGTTCGAACCCTGGTCCTGCCAAACAAACAAACAAACAAAAAACCCCAAAAACAAAAAACTGCGGAAAGGTGCTTTCTATGCTATGCATGCATTTCCTCTCCTGTACAGCCACGAAAATGTTGGCCTTAAAAACTCTTCATTTCTCTTCTTCTCCTTAGTTCAAGAGGTTGTTGCAAAAATATCCTGGGTCATGTCCACAGTCCTGATTCTGTTATTTTATTTTATTTTTGTATTTTAGGGAAGGGTCTACAGAGTGTTCAGGGTCTTACTACTAGATCTGACTCATAGCAATCCACCTGTTGACAGCCTCCCAAGAGCTGGGACTATCACCCTGTTTCAATTGCTGTCTCAGTGCTCCCAGTGAGCAGAGCCAGCACAGCAGTCCCGGCTTCTGAGCCTGCTTGCAGGTGCTTTAATCTGTTGAGCTATTTGGCTGGTTCTCATGGTCCTGCTTCTAGTAACCAGTAGCTCCTGAATAAATAGCAATAGCACTACTTTCCCTTTAGGACTCCGTGGCTGGACTACATACAGATGCCTATAAGCCCTACCTTCTGGACTGTGTCTTTGCTGCTGTAGAGGAAAGGGCCACACTGCTGCCCCTGAAATGGGGCAGTAATGAACTACTGAGTTTGCTATTCCAAGTGCCTTATGTGGATGGACCCGTAGGTACCTCTCAACTCAATGGAATCAGTATGTAGTTCTTATTATGTCTTTCACCTGGGGAAACTGAAGCACAAGGCATCAGGGAATCTATCCAAGGGCACACAGTTTGTAAATGTCATGCCAGACTTGAATCCAGGCAGAGTCTACTTCTGCCCATGTTCTGGGTCAGACATGCCATGCCACTCTCCCTAGCAGACTCCAGGCTCCTTTGGCTCTTTGGCTGGAGGACCTCACTGCTGAGTTTTGTAGCCAATCTTTTTTCCTCACATAGTATCAGCTATGAATGCAGAATCCACATGTGATGACACCCCCCAGTTTCTATTCTACGTCTTTTGGGCCTGTTAGTTTATCTTTTTTTTTTTTTTTAAATCTTAGATTCCAGTAAAAATCTGGAAAAAGAATGGCATCATTTCACAATGAAGATCACTGGAGGAAAGTTCCATGGGGTATGAGAGATTTCAGTAAATGTCCAGAAATCCAAAAGATTGGGAAAATATTGACTGACGTGGTGTGGTAGAGGCACTGTCAGGCTGAGGTATCTGCCTCAAATCAAAAATAGGAGCCAACCTCAGAGTTTTTAAATGGAGGGAATAAAGATACAATGAAGGAAGAAACTGAGAAATGGGGAAGAATATGGGACAAACTTTAAGGTTTGTGTGTGCAGCAGTTGCCTTGCTACCTTCAATATCTCTGTCCTCGAACTCCCCTCCCCTGTCAAAAAGGAAATGATATTTTAAAAATACTTCCTGGGGAGATCCGCAGCAGTTTCGCAGGGAGTTCTAGGACACTGTGCTCTTCACAGGGCACCTTGCTCACTACAATGTGGAGCTGTGAGAAGGGAAAGGGTGCTTTCAGCTTGCTTGTTTATTGCTGCTTTCTCAGAGATGAACGAAAGCCACACGTGGACAGCTAGTACAGGGTGGCCTGCCGTGCTGTCGAGGAAGATCACTTGAGAAGCCCAGGAGAAAAACTACCTCTAGACAATTTCGAGAATTTCAGAATAGAGACAAGTAATCTCTGACAGGTGTCCTTGACTGGCTTGAAACAATGCCGCCTAGAAGGAAAAAGGGACTAGAGAAGAAATAGCTTTGTGAAACTAAAAACATCCCCACTCATTTTTTTTTTTAAACAATTAATGCTAAGAGTGAAAACAAGCTCCTAAGAACGTAAGATAAAAATAAAGAGATGGCAACTAGAACAGCCAAGAAACAGTGAGGAATGCCCAGGGAAGGCCAGCATCTGGCTGGCCAGTAGGAAGGCCTTCACAAGAAACAAGGAGTAGAACCAAGCAGTGCAGTAGCAGCGGAGAGCTCTCAACATGTGGACAGCACCTAACAAGTGAGAAACAGGATGGAAAAGACACCCGTGTTGTTAGGGACCTATCAGGGCACAGAAGATAATGAGGAGATCCTGAAACTTCCAAAGAGGCCAAAAGGTCACCCACAAGGAATTGAGGTGAGATTTCCCACCCACACCCAAAGCTCCAAGACAAAGGAACAATGTCTGCCAACCCCTGAAAAAAATGGCATTCAGCTGAAATCACATCCTCACCCTCAGCATCAATCAGACCTGGAGAACAGCCCTGGTAGCATGAGATTCCCAAGCACTCATGAAATTCACCTTCTTATACTTCTCGGCAACTTCTTTTTAGAAAAGTTGTTTGAGTGTGTGCTCTAGCAGCATGCAAAATCAAGTAAGGGGAAAGAAAAATAATAACAGGCACAGTGAAAATTTTTATGTTAAATTCACAGTGAATTCAACTGAGGGTGGAAGGTAGAGGGTAGAAGGTCCTGATGCAGGAGTGGTTGTTTCAGAGAAGTCCAGCCTGGGTCAGGAAGATGGAGAGTAGTCCCTAGCAAAAAGCAGGTCAGAGGAACAGAAAATGTGACAGTGAGCTGTGGGAACCTTACAGATGAAATAGAGGCAATGATGGAACAAAAGGAAAAGTAATCAGAAATGGGAAAAAAAAATCAATTAGTAAAAGTAAAAAGGGACTGGGATTATAGTTAATTGGTCCTGGGTCCTAGGTGCAACACTGCAGAAGCAATCAAAGAAATACATATCAACAAATGACAGGTAGTTTCCAGGATAACGTTCAAGTTTTCTGCTTAGACAACTGTGTGAATGGCCATCACCACTATCACCTTTGGTGTTGGGCCTCATCTGGGGACCCTGTATGGAGCTGTCACTGCTGAAAAGGATTTGCATCCCTAGGAGGGGTGTGGAGGCAGTGAAAATCCTGGACCTCAGGCGCTGCTGCAGGCATGGTTGATGAGGAAGTCAGTGCCACGGAGTACAGATGTCCTTGGTTGTTTGGTGACATGTGGGTGTCTGATTGTACGGGCAAAAAAGCCAAAAGGGAAGGCAGTGGAATTTCATGCTGGCACTGCCTTGGAGTCAAAACTAAGTTGATGTAAGACACACAAAAAGGAATGGCTCATAGCAGCTGCGTTTGTGGGCTAATTCAGCTTGTGACCACTGTGGACAGAGGCAGCTGGGAGAGGGACGAGATGACAGCATCAGCAAGGGTGATCCTCAGCTTCCCATCAGGATGCCAACACACAGCATCCAAAGTTGATCGAGCGAGGCCTCCAGTGAATGGAATCTGTGTCATATGGAGATGGTCACCAGAGGGACCGAGGTCAGAAGTGTTTAAGCTATTAGCTCTGGAGAGGGGTCTAGGAAAAGGCAGGAGGATGCAGGATATGGAGTTATTGGTGCACTTGTTCTGATGTCTCCAAAGTATTACTGCCTTTTCAAAAATCACTGTCTTTTCAAAAGTGTGCTCCGTCCTATCAGTGTCACTCTCCAAATGTCATAGCCATGCAGTTGCTCAAATCGCCCTTGGGATTATTGTTCCATTGTCTGCATCAGCCACATTTTTGGAAGAAGGTGAAGTGATGAGTCAAATGTTCAATCCACCGCAGACACCTACATCCCACTCTCTTTTTCAAGGGTGATCTGAGGACACGGGGAGACAGACCGGGGTTAGCACCATCACTATCTTGGTTGTGGGGTGACAGGAAGTGGAGGAGCCTTAATTTTTTGCATCTGGGTTTTGGCTTTGAAGACTGCTATTGAAATGGTAAGCTCTGATTACAGCTTTTCAGCGGGCAATGTTTTCTCCGTGCTGGAGAACAGCCTTCTGAATTAGTATCAATAAAATGCTTCATAACACAATCTCCAAGACCAAAAGTCCCCACTGATGCCAGGGTAATTACTAATCTTGGACTCTTGGCCTTGTCAGGCGGCACAGATAATCACCTGCAACCATGGGCAGATGATTAGCCAGTCAGTCAAGTGACAGTGAGTGCCCCCTGGTAGGTCGTGTGGCATGACGGGAGCACGGAGAAGATCCTGCCCTGTCCTTTCCCCAAGGCATGTCGCCTCAAAGGGGCTGTGGCGAGTAGTGCACATTGACAGATGGGTACTAAAAAAAACACTATCTAGTTTCAGGTACACAGGGCTGTGGAGATCCATGCTAGAAGAGAATAAAATGGGCCCTTCCCCTCTTGCTTGTGCTGACCCCTCGGTCTTACGTGTCACTTCCTCCATTTGCTGGGATGTGCACATGGGCCATGTGCCATGCAGTCCATGTATCTCCACACTAATCACATGTGCTTCCACTGGACTGGAAGCTGCTCTGATCTCCCAGGCCTTGTCACTCTGGCAATCTTTCCCATCTATCAAGGATTCACATAAACTTGATCTCTTCTATGGAGCTTGGCTTGAGTCACTCAGTTATAGCTCCAATCGGTTATGTTGCTGAAGGATTTGTTTTCATGTCTGTCTGTGCTGTAATTTGCAAGTTTTGCAAGAGGAAGGATGGTACAGTATCATTCTAAAATAATTAAAATAGTAATCTATGGAAAACAATTAGCATCCTAGTGCCTGGAGTAGATGCATGACAAAATGTTCATCAACTTCTCCTTGTTGTCTCATCACCACAATCTCTGTATTTAAGTCACCTTGTATAATGACAGTCACCAGGAAGCAGATTATTTCTTCATCCTAGTTTTTGAAACACCTGTCAAGCTGCGTTGTATTCCTGAGAAGGCTGATAGGTATTTTGTCAGGGTCCTGGTTGTGGGGTGGAGGAAAGGAGGTTGCTTCAGGGATTCATAACTGAGAGCAGTGAATGCCATTTAAAAAAGTAAAAGCTCAGGCAGGCAAATGACTACAGCTGAGAAGGCCAGGCAGATACTCCAGATATTGCTAAGCTACTGAAAACAGACGTGCTGTTGGCTGAGAGACTACCCTATCCTCAGGAAGAGGAACCTTTTTGGAGAAACACCTAATGAAACTCCAGCAACTTCTTCTTCTTCTTTTTTTTTTTTTTTTTGGAGCATCATCTAGAAATAGATGGTTAATCAGCTCCAGACAGATGTTTCTTTGCTCACCCTCCTTTGCTGTCTGCATGTGTGAAGTGCATGTGCATGCTGCCATCTGGATGAGCCTATCTGAGCCTAGCGACGGGTCATTAAGCTGTCTTCCCATCTGGCACAAGTGTAGTGTATGAGCCACGATCTTGCAAGGTAGGAAACATTTTCATTCACAGAAGCGGTACATGATCTCTAGGATTGCTGCCAGGACAGAATCACCTCTGCTTTGCAAACACCGTGTCTTGACATCTCACCATCTTTGTTTATAACAATGTTCTATCTTGTATCATTCACCATCTCATTCCTTACAGTTCACGCAAATGCTCCTGACACCTACTTCCTCCAGAGAGTCCTCCCTGATTGCTCTGGCTTACAGACACTGCTTTCTTCTTGCTTAGAAACACTTACAGATTCATTTTTCCCGGAGTGAAAACATTTACACAGTTGACTTTGAGCACTTTGAATATGTATTGGAATTTAGTGGGTAAATAGCTAGCGTTAGCTTTCTGGGAGATCTTTAAGCCAGTGCTTGATATTCCTCTCCGTGGCCCTCACCCACATTGGCAGTTACATGAGGAATGAATGGATGAATCTCCATTTGATCCCTTAGGAATGAATGGATAAATCTCCCAGGAATCTGTTTAAAAAGATTCTCCTATGAACCCCTTCCTATAGGTTTATCTACTTTGTACTTTAGATTTTCAACACATGCAACAGGATGAAAAATACAGACCTGAAACACATCAGTTTAAAATTTAAATGTTACAATGTGCTTGTTACTATATTGCATAGTTTAAATGTAAGTCTTAAGTTAGTTGTCCTTGAGGATGAAGCTACCAGACTCCTGAGTATTCAAATATTCTCATACAGTATCATAATTTGAGTAAGTACAGTTAGGGGAACACTGTATGGTGATTGAGTGGCCCTGATTATGTTTCTCTTGGGAAGCACTGAACATAATCCAGTGCTGTCGAAGTCCCGCAGCATTCTACCAAGATCTGCGAGGCTATTAAGCCTGAAAGGCTCATTGCCTTGGGTGTATAACCAGTCAGCTGCTCAAGGTCTGCAGTGAGTATGGGTAAATTAGGGAGACACAACTTTCCAGCACCCTTCAGAATGATTTCAGGGAAGGTCACAGATAGGTGGGTTTGTTGCTACAATAATTCATGTAAGCTTCATTTTCACATCATACATATGATGAGAGCAAGAACAGTAATGTCTCACAGAAGCTTCTGTGTACCAGCTGGACTCCTGTACTGCTTACCAGCTATTCTAAAGTGTTTTTTTCAGCTAAACTGTAGGCACTCTTGTCACAAATGTGATTCATTGCTTGCTAAAAGCACAGAGCTAGTCATAATCTAATTCCTAACATCACCTTATGTATTAGGTACTCTCTACAGCTCACACAGGGAAATCGATGATCACAAAGGCTAAGTGACCAGCTTACAGGTTCACACAGGCACGCCAAGCAGTCAAATGACAAAAGCCATTCTGTTTCTTAGAGTGTCATTTTTTCCAAGTCTTAATGAGCATGACTATCCTTTCTATATTAAGCTGAATAATTACAAATCTCAAATGAGCCCTCAACATGGTTCTATACTGCTATTCCATTTTATTAGAATATTCTTTCCCACTAAGAGGACTTTTTAAAGTCTCATTCAATGCAATATAGCCTTTGTAGCTCTGATTTTTTTTTTTTTTTTTTTTTTTTTTTTTTTTTTTTTTTTTTTTTTTTTTTTTTTTTTTTTTTTTTTTTTTTTTTTTTTTTTTTTTTTTTTTTTTTTTTTTTTTTTTTTTTTTTTTTTTTTTTTTTTTTTTTTTTTTTTTTTTTTTTTTTTTTTTTTTTTTTTTTTTTTTTTTTTTTTTTTTTTTTTTTTTTT
>PVJA010035203.1:0-22009 GCA_004027025.1 Myocastor coypus
ATGTGGCTGGGGTCTGGCTGCTGTGCTCCACTTCTTCCTGCTATAGCCCTTGGAGGTGAATCTGCTGTGCCACTCTGGCAAGATGCTCTGCTCGTGGATCAGCTGTATGGGTCTTGCCTCTAGCCTCTCTGCAGAGAATTCTGCCACAGGATTCCACACTAGGCTTGTCTGATGAAGGAAGTTATGCAGAGATGCACATGCATGCATGTGCACACACCTGGCCTGGGTACTGGATGGAATGAGGATCTGGTGGGCCCTGGGGCCCTATTTTTATTTATTTTACTTCTTTTTTATGTTTTTGTAGTACAAGGTCTATAGAGTCTCACTATACAGATTGAACTTCTAATGATCCCAGGCACTGGGATTACATGCATGTGCCACCATGCTCAGTCTCTGTAGGGGTCTTAGTGCACCCCAAGGGCAGGGCCAGCATGGCGTATCTGGGATCAAACCCTGGTGCCTGTGCCTGACTAAGTGGTTGCTTTAGTCCAATGAGCTATCTGGCTGGCCCATCTGATTATTTTTAGAAGTAGATTATCATTGGGCATGTTTATCCACCTGTCTATATAAAATATGTTTAATTCCATTTAAAAATGATCTTCAAATGAGACAATAAAAATGTAAAACATAGACCTGCCCCTCCCCAATCACTGAGACATGTACCTATCTAGGAAGAAATAAACATTTTCCCTAGGGCTGTCATGCTTGACTTTGAACATAGCAAGTTAACAACAATTACCACTAGCTTCCTGAGGCTTTGACCATCTTTGCCATTAACATTTACTGCCCAGTATTTTGAGTTTTGATACTAGCTTTCTTCTGAAAATCATTCTACAAGAAATTCTTATGCATCTCTATATGTCCTCACTAGACAATAAAGTGTTCTGGACATGAAAGTTTTCAAGAATGAAAAATTAGATTCTAAGAGTCTATATAAAAGAAGTCCACTTTAGTATACTTTACACTACTCTCTTAAGTCCTGGAGATGTTCCTCAGGTATTCACAAAGTCACATGGCTCATAGCTGTTGACATGCACCCAGCATGCTTCCTCTACTCTTTGTCTACCTTTCTTCTTTGTCCTGTGTGTGGTTGGGTGCAAACCAAGGTGTGTAGATCTTAACACTTTTATTGACTCCTTTGGCCTGTGGTGGGGCAGAAGGAGAGAATCTTGATTCAATTTCAGTCCCTCACAGACTTTTACTGTTGCTTTTATTTTCTTAGCAGAACACAGAAGTTTCCCTTTTCCTTTGACAAACACTACAGAAATGGGAACTCAGCATCTCCAGCAATGATAATATCTGATGTAAAAGAAAGTGGATCCAGGATCAAAACTATGAGGAGAGATGGAAAGAGATACAAAGTCTTGGTATCATAAAGTTACCAGTTCATCTGTGAGCTTCACATATTCCTGAAACTCATCTTTATTTTTGCAGATAATACAGTATCGTACCAATAAGTCCTCTTTTTTGCTTAAGCTGGCTGGAATTGGGTTTCTGTCACTTGCAATCAAAAAAATCTTGGCTAATAAAGATGTGTATGAAAAGCGAAGACCTTGTTCTACTTTGATGTGTCTTGATACTTTTCTTTTTCTTCCCTGTCCGAAAGAATAAATTTGATACAGAGATGATGCAGGACTTTTCACTTACCCTGCACACTATTTAGTTGAGCTGGGTTTATGGGTCATCTTGGGATCTGGATCCATTCATCACTCTGTTTTTCATGGCATAAGGTGGCTTTATTTGGATTTCTGAATAAACCAGAATAGGAAACCATACCTTAAAATGACAGTCAATCAAGCTAGTATGCTGGGATTGCTAACAATAAATTTCATTCATACATATAGCCGACAGAGTAAAGAATCAAAATGTTTAATTTTATTTTTCTGGTCCCTGTCAGGTAAACAGAATGTCTTTTACTCTTTGAGTGGAAGCTGGACTTTCGTCATCATTTATTTTCATATCTCTCAGAAACACAGATAGCTGAGTAATTATGCAGCATAGGACACCCAATTGCAGGCAATAATTACATGGAAAGCCGCAATCAGTTACCAAAATAACACATTGTTTGTGAAAAACTAAGAGGAGAATATAGTTTTGGTTCCAACAAGAACAGCTGCCTGCCATGAGGCCAAGGCCCTGCCTGTTCTTCTGGGAAGCTCCACCATCCATGCCCATGATGTGCTACAGTCCCAGATACTGAGAAGCTGACACTTGTGGCAGGGACATGTCTTTATCTGAAGTGAATTACATGGGCTCCTTTCTTACTAGAAAAAATGTGTTTCAGAAATCGATTCTCAGGCTCCTGTCATCCTCGCTTCTGAAATATTTCTTTCAAGATGTAGCACCCAAGCAAGGGACCGCACAGCTATGCATCCTGATGTCTTGGCCGACAAGCATGCATGTGGCTTCTGCACTTGCTCCAATAAGTAACAGCAAATAAAAGCCCTTTACATTTTGTATAATAGAATCTTCTTTTCAGAGTCTTTTTTTCTTAAATTTGACTGCAGCACTATTAGATTTTTAAGATGGGGATGAGGACTAGGGATATGGCTCAGCAGCACAGAGCCTATCTGGTAAGTGCAAAGCCTCGAGTTCAATTCCCCATACCATAAAAAAGAGACGGAGATGAGTTACTATCATTTGATAAATTTCAAAGAGAACTTGTAGGCCCTAAAAAGCCCAGCAGAAGTTAGGATTGGTGTCAAGTCATAATAATAGCATGCCCTCGCTCTACACATGCGCACACGTCAGTGGGACTGCCAAGTCGTAGGGACCTGACGCTTGATCATTTCCTCCTCAAGACATGAGACCATTCCTTCCTTTGCTCATGGTTAATCTAGCACTGCAAAAAAGAATTAATTTATTTACTAAACACTAATGTTTGATCTCCTCCCTTCCCTTAGTCACCAGCCAATTAAGAGTTGATTATAAATAAATTCTCATATCTTTTAAAGAGAAAAATTAATAATGCTATAATGCATCCATATATTTCAAGCCTCTAGATTTTTAGCACTAATGTGTTAATTCCAGAAAACTTAAAGCACCAAAGAAGACTTTTTAAAAAATTATTGAAAAGACAATATAGAAAATAGATGAAAGGAATATAGGTAGGGTACTAGCTAGTCACTGAAATAAACAGTCCTCTTCAATAGTTATTAAAAGAGCACTAATAAAATATATTATAAAAAATTACAGGGTTCCATCTTTCCTGAGACATTTCAAAATCATGAAGGTGAAGTCTGTAAGGGAGAAAGGTAGAGTGGTGATAGTGGGAGACAGGCACCAAGGTGAGGGAGGAGTGTGCTCTAAAGGTCTGTTTTAGCGAACTGGTGAAATGTGGAATGCCGCCATGCAAAAAAGTTCTAGATGTGCTGATCAGACACCTGATAGATGTGATTCACTGTGGATCAACTGCTTGCCCCTAGAAGGCCAGGAGAGCTGTGACAACCTGAAGCCTGAAATTCTCAGAGACAGAAGCTAGCAGTGCTCCCCTTTTGTGACTTTCCAGTGAATCTATTGTTGTTATGGGTGCTGATAGGACATTTTGAGAGCTACTTAGTAACACACTAACCTCAAGAAAAGGGGAAAGAGAGGCTTTGAGAAATTCTGTGAAGAAAATGGAAAAACAGGAGAGAGGTAGAAAAAGAGAGAACTGCCCATGATTTCTTCCAGACTTGGGTCTTACACAGTGTATATCCAGATTGTCATAGTTGGTATTTTAAGTCAGACTGTTCTGAGAAGTGTCAGGACCATGCACAGATGAAGCAAGTAGGCACCCATACAGTGAGATTTACAGGATGGGCAGGCTTCAGACCCTGAAATAGTCCTTTCCCTGGCTTGACAGGGCACATTAAGTAGCAATTGCCTCAGGTCCCTCTATTTAAATGCAAATAACTCTGGAAAAGATAATACATTATGAGAGTCATTAAACTTCAGTGTATAGCTTATCAGATCACTTTTCCTATAGCCTTTTAAGAGATCCCAGAATACAATTTACCCTGGCTTAGAACCCTTGTGATCTTGAGCAAGACTCTTAGCTTTAATACACCTTAGCTTCCTCTATAGTATAGAATATGATTTTCTCCACCTGTCCCTCAGGACACCATAAGAATTAGACACGATAATGTGTACATCACAAAGCCACATAGACATTATCAAGACATCATAGCTGAAATTGAAACTGCTTTGTAAGCCTAAGGAAGAAAAGGCCTAAAAGATGGAAAAAAAATTACACCCTACAAAACTAGTCCTGCTCATGCATTTACCTTCATAATATCATAGGCAACTAAATTGGATAGAAATATTACAGGTAGTCAGATAGGGATAGGTCCTCAAATGGAACCAGCATGGAAAGCAAGATGACTTTGTAACTCTGGGAGACAGACGCTCCCACTATGGGCCAGATCTCAAGACCAAAGATGGAACAAATGCATACCTCCCTAAAGATAAGCATTCAGGGTTGATAATCACTTTGAAGAAGCCACAAAGAGTAACTAATCCAACCCTTACTGGATACATCCCTATTCTATATTCATGCCAGCTTGCTATGTGACTCAGTACCCCAATTGGTCCTGGATTTAATCAATTTTACCTAAGCAATTATGCTTGTAGTCATACTGGTTGATCATAGTTTTATTCCACCTCATGTGCAAGTTCCCCTGTTTTCCATCTTAGACCTCCTTTAGCTCATGGTTTTGCTCTATAAAAATCTCTGGAGGGAGGCGGGTCATGCCCATGCACTGTGCTCTGTAGAACTATGGTGAGGACAATATGCAATGTGTCAACTTTTAAAAAAAGAAAGGGGGAAAAAAGTAATATTTATTGAAAGTATTAATGTTTAAATGTTTGATCAATTTTATACACCTATACCTATTAATCTAAACTGATCTGATGATGAAAATATGTAATATAATCATTGTTAAATTTAAACATTAAAAATATTAAATCATGAAAAATAAACAAATAAATAAAAATCTCTGGAAACAGCAGATTCTTGGGAAACCCACTTGAGTGCCCTTCTGTCCCTCTCTCAGATGGAGAACCTGTCTTTCCCCCAATAAATATGTTCTACTCTTAACCTTCATCACTCCTACAATTCATTTCTTGTTTTTAGAGAATAAGAGCTCATCCCAGGTATGTCACAGGTTGGAAATTTCATTCCCCTAAATCAATAACAGATGTGCTGAATAGTTCAAAGAAAAAGCATTGAATTTAGTTTCAGAGGAATTTAATCTTCAAACAGGAAAATGGGCAAATTCAGAAGAAAGATTTCAATGTTAAAAAATTTTGAAAAAATCCAATTTCACAGATAATAGAAAAAAGGCAAGTTAAAATAAGTAAGTGATATAAAATAAAAATAAAAAAGTATATTATAAAATAATAATATTCAGGGTTTACAAGTGGAAGAAAATGATCTGTCAGGGGGCATGTAAGTCAGTGTATTTAGCAACATGAATCAAGACACCTAAGTTATATATATCAGAAATTCCAATTCCAAATGATCTAAAAGAAATAAATGAAAATATGCATAAATATTTAACTATGAGTTCTTTCCACAGTGTTGTCTAGAATCACAGAGACAATAGAAATGTCCTAAAATTATCAACAAAAATATTAATCATAAACCATGGAACAAATCCACAATTATAGGCTGTTCTTTTTGGCAGTGATACTGAAGTATATTTATTAATACAGAAAAAAAAGCATCTAATCACTTTCTAAACCCAAAAAAAGGTTATAAACAGTATGTACAGTATTACTTCTATCTACCTATCTATGCAAAGGAATATCTTTTAAATATTAATAGTATTTCTACAAAAGACTATAAAGTATTTGATCTTATTCTTTATATTTCAAAAAAGTCACAATAACTTCATTTACATATGTAAAAATGTTTGTATTAGGAGACATCCAAGAAAATGAGAGATATTCTAATAAAAGTAGATATCTTTAGATTCAAACCAAGGATTTCTAATCCATGAAGTTGGGAGAAATAACTACTTACAGCTTGCAAAACTCTCAGGAAAAAAAAATCATAAGATATGTGTGAAAAGAGTTTCAAAGCCAATAAATCTCACTGTAGCATCAAAGAAGTGGAAGACGGCAGAAACATTATTTCCACTCAGTCGCTTGCTGGAAGAAAAATTGTTTCAGTGCCACACACAGTGAAGCTACCTAGTTGAGTTGAGAAATTCGTCCCACCAACTGTAAAGGAGAGAGAGAAAGTTCAAAACCAGCTCTAAAGATGTTAGTCAATTAATCAAAAGCCTTATTCGTTAGTGACTAAAGAGTAATTGGCAACCCTACCACCTGTGCTTAGAACCCTACACCTGCACGTGGGTGAGTGGGGCCTCAGCCACAGAATGGGTGCCACGACTGCCGTCCTCAGTAGTGGCAACAGAACTACCATTTCTGTTTTCTGGAGTGAACCCCACACCAAAATATAACTCCTTGTTTCACTGATAAATAACTCACCAAAGAATTCCAAGTACAGCACAGCCCCTGGGCCTGTGCTGCTCTGTCCTGAAAAGCCCTCTCCTCTAGACAGCTATAGCCTCACACAGGCATCAGTTCAACCCTAGTCAACATGGGACCCAGAATCAGAGCAAAAGAAAGCAACAGTCCAGAGGATGAAGGGTTACCTCCAGAGATTATCTGATCTCCAAAGTTCCCCTTCCCTCCCCACTTCTACACAGACCTGAATTTCACCTTTGAAGACATTCATTCATTTAACAGACGTTTAATGAGTAAAACAATCCTAGTCTTATGATAGTGCACACTGGAGCCAGGAAGCTGGCTAAAGGTCAATCATGTAGGACCTGGTAGCCCAGGGCACAGAATTTGAATTGTGTTCTGTGTGAGAAGGGTTGCCAACTGGGAAAATTTAACACCAGAAGTGATCTTATGTATATTTCTGAAAGCTCCCGTAATCTGTTTGGTGACCTATTTCAGTAATGTAAATGCCAACATTTCCATGTTCTCTACTTAGAATGCAAACATTATTAATGGGGGCAGCATCTTAATTGGAATGTGTCAATAATATCCCCTTTTATTATTCACATTCAGATAGGGCATGGTGAAAGTACTAGCTGTCTGACTAGGGACTTTCACAGAAAATATGTTTCAAACAGCAAAAGGGCACATGTGTAAGACCAAACAAGGCCACTGAGGGCAGATCTTCCAGGATGGAGAGAAAAAGGTTGCAAGCTTTAGACTCAAATAGTGTTAAATTCAAAATTGGAAATCCTACTCCCGTGCCTACTAACAGTGTGACCTTGAGCAAGTTCCATTCTTAGAAAGTTGGTTCCTAAGAATGGACATAGAGTAAGCATTACAGTACTTGGAAATGCACAGAAATTTATTTTAGTCATCCCTGTGAATTCCTGAACTGCCTACTATGTTGCAGGGGCATGCTAAGATTTCATTTAATACCCTAACAACTGAATATTTACAATATGATCAGAACTATGATAAGTTCTGAAGTTTCAGAGATGAATCAGAAAGCAGTAATATCCATATTTTTTTCTCAGAAAGTGATGACATTTTGGAAACAGAATCTGGCAAGGAAATCTTCTTACACTATAAATAACATGCAGAATGGATATTCCACCTCATTCCAATTTTGAAGCATTTTTACATGTCTGTGTGACTCTCCACCAGAATGAAAAAGTGCTGCTTTTTTGGAAAATCTTCTTGTTCTGAATTAATTAGCAAGGTGAGTTGGAATCCACATTTAATTCTTAGGGGATCTGGCAAGATGGCAGTAGTTCTGCTCCGTAAATTGTTTACAACTGATGCTAATGCCTGTTCATTTGATTTAATGGGTGGTGTGCTATTCAGTGCTCCCTGAGACAGTGTAAGAAGAGAGGATTTCTCCTAATAGCTGGTCTTAGCCATAACTGCATTATCTGCATGCCAAGTGGATGCATAAATATTAAATAAGACAATTCTAGGGGCCCAGCAGGATGGCTCAGTGGTCTAAAGCGCCTGCTTGGGAAAGCTTGGGCAGCTTCAGGGACCGAGTTTCGATCCCTGGCACCACATGCTGTGCCAGCCATGCTCTCCGGGTGGGCTGAGCCGGCCATAAAAATAAATAAATAAATAAATAGACAATTCTAGAAAATAACGAATTGAGGAACCTACTGAATACTTGACATAACACAAACAGGAATAGGTGTGAAGCCAGCACGTAGGTCACTGAAGAACAATGGTGTGCTTCATTGGTCTATGTTAAGAGTCTCTCCTCACAGAACACTCTCAAGTGAATGTTTGGAATTCCCATGTTGCTCTCTGTCTTTGGGTTAGATTCCCTCTTCTTTGATCAAGTGCTCTACTCTTCACGTGAACCAAGCAGATTGTACAGCAAACACTTCTGTCCATATGATCTCAATTTCCACTGTGAAAAGACTGGCATCCTGCTCTTGCATGTGTTGGTTCTTTGCTTCTGTTTTCTCTATCCAAATAGCACCACAATCTTCCATTTTAGGGAACATGAACTTGACCCAGGTATCTTTCAGGTTTATGAATGAGAAACTGAAGGCTTATATAGTTCAGTTCAACTGACCAGTGTAGCTGTCAAGCAACAGAGCTGGAGTTTGAGTCTGGGAGCTCCTTATAATACAGATCCCTAGAACCGAACTCCTTCATCACACTAAAACTTGTAAAGATGAGCAGGCCACCACCTCATCTTGGAGAAACTCAGTACACTAAAAAGAAACAAAGAAAACAAATCACAAAACATGGTAAGAGCAATAACAAGATTTTTTGAGAAACTAAAACAAGAAATGATAGTCATCTGATGATCATCAGGAGAAGCTTTCTTCTGGAAGAGATATGTACTCTTGGTTTTGAAAAGTTACAACCAGCCAGATGGAGAAATGGAAGGGGTTTGTGTGTGAAATAAAGGTTAGTGTCTGAGTCCTGTGAGTTAGGATTTGAGGAAACATGATATTTGACATACCTTGGGAATTGGATATGAATCATCTGCTGTATCAAACTAAGGTATTTGGTTGGGTATTATTCTGTAAGAAATGGGAAACTAACCACATGGAAATTCTCAAGTAGAAAGTGACAGAATAAGAAGTGTTCAATAAACTAATTAATAGAATTATAGAAGGATAGGAATGTAAGGACAGGAAAGGAGGTCAGATGGTGATATACGGCAATGAAACTCTCAACCTGAAAGATACCTGGGTCAAGTTCATGTTCCCTAAAACTGAAGAATAAATTTTAGGAATAACAGAGGCTAAGAACAGAATATATTGCCAGGTGTGGTGGCGCACGCCTGTAATCCCAGCACTAGGGAGGCTGAGACAGGAGGATTGGTGTGAGTTGGAGACCAGCCTGGGCTACAAAAGTGAGCTCAAGGCCAGCCTGAACTGCACAGTGAGAACCTGTCTCAAAAAGACAAAAAAAAAAAAAAAAAAAAGAACAGAATATATTTACTGCGGGGGAAGAAAGCTCCTGTCTGAGAGAGGGACAGAAGGGGCACAGGAGTGGGTTGTCTGGAAATCTGTTGTGTCTAGGGATTTTTATACAGCAAAACCATATAGTGAGGGGGTCTAAGAAGGAAAACATGGGAACTTGAGCATGAGATAGGCAAAACTCTGGTCAACGAATAAGACTACAAGAACACTTGTTCAGGTAAAATTGATTAAATTGGGATCACATGGGGAAGCCAGTCACAAAGCAGGCAGGCATGAATATGGATCAAGGGCTCTTCCTGTTGGGGGTAGGGTTAGTGACTCTTTCAAGGTGATTGATACCTATTTAGAATATCAATCCCTGATGCCCATCCCTAGGGAAGTATGTGGCAGTATTTCTTTATTATTTTGTCCATTATTATTATGTTATATTTGTATATTATTATTATTATTATTATTATTATTATTATTATTTTATTACCTGAGCTCTGGCCCACAATGGGAGTGTATGTCTTGTCCAAAGTTGCAAGGTCATCTTGTCTTCCATATTATCTCCTCAAAGACCTATGCCTGCCTGACTGCTTATAATATTTCTAATTTAGCTGTATGTAACAGTGGAAGACTTGAAACATTTTTATTGCTAAACATTTCAAATATAGAGAAAAATAGAAGAGTCTAATAAACATCTGGTTCACACCACACAGATTCAATACATTTGAGCCTTTTGAAATATTCATTTCAAATCTCTTAAAAACAAGAACAAAGGAAGATCTTGTTGTATTTTCACCTTCATATTTTCCCTTTTCTCTTCCTCCACATCCCTCCTGAGAACAGCCTGTGACAGAAAACACTGGAAATAACAGAGAAGAAGATAGGGGTCATTAGAGAGGCAATTAGAAAGATGTGAATCAATCTGAGAGACTTACTCAGTTGTAACTGACAAAATTTGAGGGGAATACGTTAAATGAAGGGAAGAAAAGAGTAAATCTAGTCTATGCCCATGTTTTTTGGCTGAGATTGCCATTTGGCCAATGATACAACTGATTAAATGTAAAAATGGGTATGGCAAAACAGATTTAGAGAAAACAAAGAATTGACTTGTATACTTCTGCAGTTCTGTAAGAAGCTGTGGCTGGAGTTATCTTCCTAGTATCTGCATTTGTATCATACTCCAAATGCTGGTCACCTATGCCTTCTTCCTCCTTGCTTCTGATTTATTTTCATAATAGATATGTAGCACTGAGGGAGTTGATTGTCAACCCTGTAGTTGCAGAGTTACAGGGAAAGAAGTATTTGGCATCCAGGATTTGAATATTCAAGAATGTCTTATAGCTCACTCCCTCAGAATCAGCTATTATTATTTTGACAAACATTTGTCGATCTGACAGGCAAGCAATGGTTGCCTTATTCTTGTTTAAATTTGCATGTCTTTGGTTATGCTCGAAGTTGAACATTTTTCCATATGTTTGTTTACTACTTTGCATTTCTTATTTTGTGAATCATCTGTTCATGTCCTTTATCCATTTATCTAGTTCTGTATAAATGTTTTCATAATCAGTTTCAGGAGTCCTTTTTATGAAAAATCTATTAACCCAATGTCACATGGCTGCAAATATGTTTAGTGTGTTCGCCTTTTCATTTGAGTTGTGCGGTTTTACATGTTTTATGTGCATATAATTTCAATTTATTCTTTTAGAAAAACTTTTTGTTTGAGTATGATATGCAAGGTCATTTGAGGTCCAATTCTTTTATCCTTTCCCTGGTCAAATAATTCCATAGAAATCTGTGCTCTAGACATCCTTAACTACCTCTCCCTCCATAAGTACAAGCCCTCCCACACTTCTAGGACTTAATACATCTGCCCCAAACACCCTTCCTACTTTCACCAACCAAGACAACTTCCACTCCTTCAGGATGCAGCTCAAGCTTCAGTGTGATGAGGGGTTTGTTTCTAGGAATCTGGATTATAAACAACTCCCAGACTCAAACTCCAGCTCTGCTGCTTGATATCTACACTGGCCAGTTGAACTGAACTATATGAGCCTTCAGTTTCTCATTCATAAATGAGACTAAAAGTAGGGGTTCCTCAAAACTTGAATCAGAGACTAAGCATGTGGTACAGACATGTTACTCTTTAGGACTACAGGCAAAGAACTGAAAATATTTGTGCTCTTCCTTCAATTCATATGTTGAAATATAACCCCCAAGACAATGAAATCAGTTGGGGCCTTTGTGACATGACAAAGTGATGAGGGAGTTTTGGACCCTAGCTCAACCAACCCCAGAAAGCTAGAAGTGCCTTGCAAGATGTCAGGAGAGTGGGAAGGGGCCATCTATGAACCAGGATGGGTTCTCTTCAGTCCCTGAATCTGCTGGCACCTGGATCTCTGACTTCCAAGACCCCCAGAACTGTGAGCAAATAATTCTTGTGTTGAAGCCAGCCTGTTAGTGACATTTTGCTGTGGAACCTAGCAGACTAATGGGATACCTGCTCAGAATGGCCCTGCCCTTAAGGAGCCCTAGTGGTGGGAGAAGGGAGAAGTGCAAAGGAAACTGAACTTCCAGACCTGCCTGTCCACCCCTTTCCTCTCCCCTTCTGTCTTTGCCCCCTTCTCTGGGCTTCTAGTTGCAAGAATATTTCTCTATTTTTATTTAAACAAAAAAGGAGAGCTGGCTCTACGAAGAGCCAGAAGTGAGATGGGGCATGGCTGAAGGCTGACTCAATGCGGTGGCTTATAATTCAGCACAGCTTCCGCCCTCTCCTGCTACCTGGGTGACCTTTTTCATATAAATTAACCCCACGAATGGCTTAGGATGCAGGCATTAAATTAAACAGATCATTTTCTACTGCAAATTCTCCTTACTGCCTTAGTTACTTTATATGCTGGAATTATTTTATTTTTAGTTAACACATTTTTAAAAAACGGTTAAATGCAAATCCTTGCAGAGCTTGTCCAACTCCTGTAATGCTTAACTACATAAAAATTTCAATGTATTATTTATATCTGGAGTGCTGCAGCTGAATTTCACATGTAAATGCTCAGAATTTCAAGTTTCTTACTAAAAAAGAATTTTAAAATCTCTCTTCACTGCCTCTTGCTTTCTGCCATTTTTTATTAAAGAGACTGTTAACACCTTAAAATATGGCCCTGTTTCACACCAGAGACCCCAATACTGCTAATATCACACTATAATTCACAAAAGAATAGGAATCTAACACATCTGAAAAAAATGTTCAACTTGTATGTAAACATCCTAGATGTGGAGAAAAATATATGAGACCTGTGCTGCGTCCTGGGTTAAATGTTCTCCTTGTATTTCAGGGGACAAGAAAAACTTGGCTTCTTCTAAGAACATCTATACCCTGTGAATTTGCACCCCCTACAATCAATTACTAAGCTTCTAAGTCTGTGACCAGGCTCCAAGAGAAGTTAGGGTTGAACCTAAAAAAATCTTCAGGCCAGTGAACAGCATGGAAGCAGCGACACCGAGGCGAGACTGATTCAACTCTTAAGGAAGCCTCTGGATTTGGGAAGAGCACCTCTATACCTCACGGGGAGACAGAGCGGAGCCCCAGGGGCCAAGTGGGAAGACTGGGATCCCAGAGGAAGCCCAGCAAGTCCTTTTCCTTACGGCTGCCTTCTACATGACCCCTCTGCTGGCTGTTCATATTCTAACTTCACATCTGACAGATGACCCTGGATTTTGCTGGTGTAGAGACCTTGACTGGAGGGAGGAAGAATCCAAAACACCATTTTGAATACTGGACTATGTGGGTGGGGCAACCCTTCTAGCTTTTTTTCTCACCAGGAGGGGGAATCCAAGTCTTTCTCTTTTACTCATGCAATGTTGTGAGGCCTACATGATTTCAACAATAAGAGTATTTCTGGGATGGTTGGTGCTTGAGGCTCCTTGGAACTCTGAGTCCTAAGATTCAGACATTCTAGTAGCAAGGGGCCTTGGAGCTCCTCCCTCTATGCCCAGCAACTGCAACCCTGCAGGTCCCTGAGTTCCGGGCTCTGGAGGCATCCTCCTTCCTTCCTGGAGCGGGGAAGAATGGAGGGAGCTAGGTGACCAGGTGGGCACTATCACCCCATGGTGCTGTCAGCAGCTCAGGGCATTTCCTGGAGGTGGGTCACAGGAACAAGTAGCTGGAGAACTTCTGTGAGCGCAGGGTGAAGCCCAGGAGCCTCTGGGGAGTAGACATCATCTACAGAAAATAGAGAGGTTAAGGAACAGAAAGCAGATGTGGTAGGAGACCTGAGGTCATTGTCCTCAGAGTTGTATGTTCACACATGGGGCTCTGTGTGTGAGGCTGCACTGGTATACAGAGGGGACTGTCAGTGCCAGGGTGAAGGCTGGGACATCATTCAGCCCAAGTATGTGGTGGGTGGGTGGGATACGGCTGTAAATATAGCTCTCTGAGCCACCTCAGATCCTGACTTTATGGGGAGTGGAAAGACCCCACAGCTGAAAACACTGCTCTCAAGATAATAAGATTGGTACAGCGCTAGTATTTGCTACATGCTTATTCCTGAAGCAAAATACTAACATCTCACATTTATCTCATTTGAGCTTAACAAAATTCCTGTGGTATACACATTACTATTCATATTTTAGATGAGAACTGGAAGGCACAGAAAGATTAAGTAACTTGTCCAGGGAACACAGCTGGGAAATTGCCTGACAGGGATTGCTCCTTTGGGATCAAAGAGATTCTGAGTGTTTTCACTTGCAGAAATCCCTTAGGCATAGCACTGTTGCTACCTCCTGCCTGAGCAGAGCTTAGCAAAATGCCCATGTGTTCCAAGGTTAGAACCAGAACATAGGGGCTGGGGAACTAGGGTCAAAAAGAGAAATGCACCCTGGGTGCCCACCCAAAGGAGACTGAGACAGGGGAAGCTGGAGGAAATAGAGCCCCTCCCTCATCCTCCCCACCAAAGAAGCCCCTTCCAGGAGCCTACAGCATTCTGCTGGTGTCCAGA
Organism: Myocastor coypus; assembly: GCA_004027025.1. NCBI lineage: Eukaryota > Metazoa > Chordata > Mammalia > Rodentia > Myocastoridae > Myocastor > Myocastor coypus. The sequence continues at coordinate 14,408 of PVJA010035203.1, forward strand.
GTCTCTGGGACTGAAAACCCACACCTGGGTGTGATTCTGTGCCCTGGACACAGAAGTTTGGAGAGGATAGAAGTGGAGATGGGAAGCAAGGCTGGGAAGAAGCCTCAGATAGGGCAGAAGGGAACCAAGGTGGTTGCCAAGATGGAAAGACTACACCACTCCAGGGGGACAGAGTAGCAAAGAGCAATCAGCAAATTACTCATCAGAAAGAGAACTTTTAGTGGCACCTGGTAGGGTGCCTGACACCTAGAGGGCACTCAAGCAGAGAAGCAGCCAGCTCCCCCTTCTGAGGAACCTGGGGAGGGAGGGTTGCTCTTCCTCTATTTGCATACCTTTCTATCCCCCCTGGGGAAGATTCCTGGCTTTTCTGAAGCTCATTAGCCTTATTTTCATTTCTACTTGACCTCCCTTTGCCTTAATTTTGTCATTATTTCTCAGAGCTGCTGCATTTAGAAGGTGGAAAGGAGGATGTGTTTTGGCAGAGCCCACAGATGGACAGGAGCAGGGAGCACAGACCGTGGGTATTATGCTTGGGCTTTGGAAATTTGGAGACCTGGCTTCAGCTCCCAGGAATGCCACTGACCTTCTCCCTACTGAGAGTGTGCACAGCTTGTTCAGTATAGCACAGGCTGTGTTTCAACTCTACTCACCTCTTTGATGTGCTTTGTACAATGAAAAACCTGCACAACTGTGTGTGGCAGCTTGGTTCAGTCAAATTACACCTTTGTGCCTATTTCCCCATCTGCAAAACTGGGAATAACTGCCTTGTTTGAACTGTGTTTGCATTCTTTTACTTTTATGTTGTGCAGCATAACATACAAAAGAAAAGTGGATGGAAAAAATGTACAATGGCCTTCAGCTTTTCAGGGGGAAATGAAATGGTGCCAGAAAGAATGAAAGCCAATGATTTTCCCACCTTCGGTGGGAAAGTCTAGGTTGAGGGTCTGTTTCTTGGTCTGCATTGAGTCTTTCTGGACTTTCTTAGGGTACCCCCAGCGTTCCTGAGCTGGGCCACAGGTGTGGCTCAGAAATGAGCTCCTGGATGGGTCCAAGCAAGTGGCAGCTGGGAAGGGAGGAAAGGATGCAAGGGGAGATTCAGACCTCACCAGACTCCCAGTCTCAGTAGTGCTCTTGAAGGACACAGGAGTGCTGTAACAGTCCACTGAAACTTGCATCCCACTAGCTTCCCAAGATGACCCAGCCCAAGGTGGGGAGCTTCAGCCATCCACACTGTTAGCCAGGCCCTGCACGGATACAAATAATGATTATAACATTTTACCTGTTTGGGACATGTCAAACAGTTTTGAAAGATAGTAAAGTCTTGATTGATTTTCAAGAGGATCCATATCCCTTAAAATGTTAAGAACAAATGTATAAGAATCAGGATTCCAGAACACATACCCAAATGGGCCATAGAGACTTGACAGCCAGATGGGCTTGCTCCACTGCCTCCTGGCTGTGTGACTAGGCCTGTGACCTTGCCTTCCTGAGCCCCAGTGTCAAAACTCTAACATGAAAATATCATCGTGTTCTCAGCAAAGTGTTCAGTCACCATTGTGACGATGTAAGAACAGAACTCTGGGCTCTTGATAACCAGGGTCACTGCTTTCCCTGCCTTGTGTTGTATATTGTCCACTATGTTGGAGAGATGATTCTCAGGAAGGCTTGGGAGGCACAGCAAGATAGCTTGAACTTCTTCCCCTGGGTCATGGTACTAGTTTTGAATGAAAATCGTTGACAGCTTATGAGGTTAGGTAGCCATGTGCTTAGTGAAGTAACTTTATTTTGGCCTCTAAGAAGAATTTTTCTTTTATTTGGATACTGACCTTGGAAACTATGTTATTTTTATTATTTTAATTTTTTGTGAGGAGATGAAACAGCTCAATAGTAATGTCTGCATCCAATGTATGTCTGGGAACTAGTAGGCAGCAATCCCTATCTAGGTCCTTGGGGAAACTTCGCTAAGGATTTTAGAGCTGCTGATTTATTTAGTTGAATCAGATCCCACCATGCCTGCTATGTCAGTCCCTTCTCTTAAGGTTACATGAGGCCCTAAGGCCATGATAACTGCAACGGGTCATTAGCCATGGACAGTTTGAACTGGGTAAGCTCCATCATAGAGAACTACAGGATTGAAAAGAAGACTGCTTAGACAGCTTACAGATTCTCTGGAAGATGGAGGTATCTATGTAATTAATAGGATGGTCTGGAGTGTTTCGGAGTATAACATTTTGTTATTTGGGACATGTCGGATAGTTTTGGAAGATAGTAAAGTCTGACTGATTCTCAAGAGGATCCGTATCCCTTAAAACATTAAGAACAAATGCATAAGAATCAGGAGTCCAGAACACATATCCAAATGGGCCACAGAGACATTTGTAACTGCACGAAGCAGGGTTGGAGGAATGTGAAAGCTGTATTAGTTTTTCATTACTACAAAATATCAATGCAATTAACTCAAAAGAAAAAGTAATTCAGTTCATGATATTCTAGAGGCTCCAGTCCAAAGCCAGGTGGTCTCATGGCTTGGGACCTTTCAAGTGGGTGCCACATTGTGGCAGCATGTGGCAGAGAAAGCCTCTAACATCAGTAAGTAGGGAACTGGGAGACTTGGTCGCCCTGAAAGCACACCATAGGGACCTCAGAACCTGCTGGGAGGGTCACCCAAAAGTTCTATTACTTCCTAATAGTGATCCATTGGTCACTAGAGTGGAAACCCAACCAATAAAATAGAGAAAAAGTTTATCTAAAATGAAGTTCTAGACACAAGTGGTGAACAATGTACCTGGGCCTTCTGACACCCAGTCTCTAGAGAAGGGAAGCTTTCCACAGCCCCACTGCCATTCTTGTCTACACAGAAAGGGAAACAGAAGACTGGGACCAAATGGACACACCGAGTAGAAAAGAAAAAAGGACCAGGGTGACCTGAGAAACTTCATCAGAAATAAGGCTGCAGCTGGGTCTTGACAGATTGAGAAAAACTGCATTCAGCAAAAGAAATATAACTAAGACAGAGGTTGATGAGGCATTTGGCTGAAAGAGCTAGGAGTAAAGGTAAAATTTCATCAAAAGCTTGTACTGAAACCTGCGACTGCTAATTAACACTGAAGGTCAGACAAGAGATGCTTTTAAGGAAATAGGCTTTCCAGACCATTAGTGCCCCTGCGGGCATTGATTAGGAGATTTTCAGGCACAGCTAGGTTTGGAAAATGGCTCCACCCAAAGACATCAATACTTGACCCACACCTGTGCTGCACAGGCAGCTCAGCCTGTGTCTGCTCCTACTTTCTGAGGCAGGAAAAAACAAAAAAAAAAAGATGGATTTTATCCATCTCATCACTGTTGTTGAGAGATGGGAAAAGGAGAGGCCAGAAATATCTTGTTACAAGATTGTGGTCCGTCCCCTCAAAAATCTCCTAAATTTGTGAATTCATAAGTAAATCAATCCTCTAATGAGGTCCAGATGATTCAACTACTTCACAAAAACCTCACTTCGGAACGTCAGTGATGAACCCTTCAATGCACGAGTCTTTGTGGGACACTTAAGATGGGCCCATAACAATCTGCCTCAGGTGGGCCTCTCCATCTCTCTGACTTGTCTGAGTTGAATGTCTCTCCTCAGTCTCTCCATATCTCTGTTAATCCTGTTTCATGCAAGGAGACCACATGAACAGACTTCCATGTCCCTTTATCCCAGGAGGAGTTGAGGTAAAAATATTCATCACCTCAACCCTGCCGAGTCACTGTGATGGCTTGCAGCCATCGACCAGTATAGTTTTTATATTCATCCATAAGCATGTTTAGAGTTACATAGGAAGTGGCTTGGATGGAGTCAAAAAATAAATAACAATGATCTGTGAGGAGGTTGGTCAGTTTGGGGCTGGAGAGAAGGCCAACATAAACTTGCATCTTTCCTTAAGTGTTTTTTAATATTTTTATTAGTGTGCACTTATGATTTCTTTTTGTAACTTTAAGTAACTGTTTTGAACATTTGTTGAGCTTTAAGATAATAAGAATTAGTCTCTCTTTTCCACTTCTTCCCAGTCACCTTTAGGGCACAGTGACTTCTGAAAGCACTCTAATCGTACTGGGGCAGACTTCATGTTATACTTTGTATCTGGGTGCCTCCTCCCAAGGCCTCATGCAGTCATGCGTAGGGACTTTGAAGGGAGATTGAATCACAGGGACACCACAGCTAAATGTGGTGTTAGAAGGTGGGGCATGGTCAAAAGCCTGGGTCACTGGAGCATGACCAGGTAAGGTGCATCTTTCCCCAGTTCCTCTCTTCTTCTCTGCTTCCTGTCCACCAGGATGTGAGCAGCTCTCCTCTGCGCAGGCCCTTCCACCATGCCTTCCTGAGTTGGAGCTGGCCAATTGTGGACTAAAAACACTAGCCAAAATAAATCTCTCCTTTGAGTTGAAGATACTGAACATTGTATCTCAGTAATGAAGGAAGTGACCAAGGTAACTTCTTTTGTTTCAGAGGCTGGAAATCAAATCTGTTACCTTCAGTTTATGGTTCTAGACATGGCTGGCCTAGTTTCTGTCAGTTGATTGCACTCATCTGAGGTCAATTCAGTGTAGTGCTCCTGTGGACATAGACAGAGGACCAAGGCATCTCTCCATACAGGTTATGGCCCAGGAGGCTGTAGGTATAGTGGTGGCTGCTACTGCAAAGCATCAGTTCCCTTCATTACCTAGAATTACAATTTAGTTTTCAGAGTCATTGGGATACAAAGTCATTAACAAAGAAGGATGGAGGGGGAGTTTTTTTTTTTTAAATAAGAAATTATCAGATGTGACTATGGTGGCTTATCAATTCTAAAGCCTGCAGAGTAAGACATCAAGTTGCAAATCCAGGAAGAGCTGATGATCTGGTTGAAGTCCAAAGATAAAAGTTAGTGACCCAGGAGCTGGGAAGATAGCTCAGCAATCTAAGTGCCTGCCTGGCCAGCCCTGTGCCATCTGTGGTGGCACACACTTGCAATCCAAATTCTGAGAAGGCTGAGATAGGAAAATCGCCATGAATCCAAGCTGCATAGTGAGACCTTGTACCAAGTAAATAAATAAATCTTTTTTAAAAAGCTAGTGGTCCAGTTATGACTTTCAGATGGAGAAAATTCTTACTGAGGGAAGAGTTGACTTTTTTACTTAATTCAGGCCAACCACTGAGGTAAAGGCCACACAGACAATGATGACCAATACACTTTATTCAGTGCCCTGCTTAAAATACTAATCTTAGAAAAGACTTCAGAGAAAAACTCAAATATTTTGGTATGCTGTGACCCAGTCAGGTTGAAATACAGTAGATTATTTTGCAGATCTGCTCATTCAGCCCTTTGATTTATTGTGTGATCTTCTTACAACTCTGATAGTTTCACAGGATATAGGATCAAGAGGCAGCAAATGCCATAACATCAACTTAAAAAGCTTTTGCATAGCAAAAGAAACAACCAACGTCTATTCTAATTTTCTGTGGAGTTTTTCTCATACATAGGTGTTGGAATTCATCAGGTGCTTTTTAAGACAATCGTGTGATTTTTGTAGTTGGCTATTGACATGGTGTATTACATTGATTGATTTGCATATGCTGCTATCCCTGAATCTCTGGAATGAAACCTACTTGATTGCAGTATATGATCTTCTTAGTGATTTGCTGGATTCTGTTGGCCAGTTATCTTATTGATGACTTTTGTGTCTATATCATAGGGAGAGATTGGCCTATAAGACTCTTTTTTGGTTGAATATTTCTCTGGTTTTGGTGTCAGGATATGTTATGGTTTCTGTCTATTTGTCCCCCCAAAGCCTCATATAGTTGTGGGGTAAACTAGTAGAGTTTGTGATTAATTCATGATCCAATGCTAGGATTATGGGTGGAAGTACTGCTGAGATTATGGGCGTGAGTGCTATGCTCAGCCTGAGGAGGATAGCCTAAATGCATCGTAAGCGAGGCAGACTTACTGTCTGCTGCCATTGTTGCCTCTACTCCTCCCATTTGCCTTGCGGTTTTGCTGTTCTCTGCCATCCTGAACTGCTGTCACGTGCCACGAACTCTCTGTCACATGCCACTCTGCATAGGAGCCAGCTAAATATTGACCGAAACCTCCAAAAACTGTACCTAAATAAGCCTTTCCTTCTTTAATTTTAGGCATCATGTATTTTGTCCCAGGAGTGAGTAAAAGTAACCAAGACAAGATAGTACTTGCTTTCAGGAATGATTTTATGAATCATACTTGCTTTTCAATTTTATTTAAGAGCTTCAGAAGTAACAGCAGTCTTTCCTAAGCTTCTTGTAGAACTCAGCAGTGAATCCATCAGGACCTGGGCTTTTCTTTGTTGGTAAATTTTTAATTGCATCATCAATTTCATGGACTGATACTGGGTTAAGAATATTTATATCTTCTTGATTCTGCTTTGGCAATTTATATTTCGGAATCTGTACATTTCTTTGCTTTTTTATATCAGTACAATAAAGGTACATAAAGTGGGCATTGATAATCTGAATTTCTAAAGGATCTGTTGTGATTTCACCTTTTTCACTCTTCATTACATGAATCTGAGTTTTTTCTTTCTTTATTTGATAAAGGTTTATCAGCCGTAGTCTTTCAAAGAACCAACTCTGGTTAGTGGTGTTGCTTTCTTAGTCTCAATTGCCCTAATTTCTGTTCTCCATCATTTCCTCCCTCATATGAGCTTTGGTCTTGTGTAGAGATAAGGACCGAGCATCTTAAGTAGAGAACAATAAAGCCCAAGGACAGCTGTAGGGTGTTACTTGGGGATTCCTGAAACCTGGACTCAAGGAGGCAGATAACCCTTTATTCTAATGGCTCCTTGATTGTTGTCTCTCCCTTTGCTTGGGATGTTACTGGTTGTCTCCTCCCCTGCTTCGAATGTTTTCAATTAGCATTTGTATTAACGTAACCTTAGGTAAATGATAAAACAGGTAGTGATCTCTAGTGTATATTCCCCAAAGCAGTTATGCAAATTCCTTAGCCTATCCTTGAACACTCAATAAAAGTACTATCCTTCGATGAGTCGGGGCTCACTTCGAGAGAGACAAGTCTCAGTGAGACCTTTGAGCTAAATTCATCAGGTTTCTCGTCCTTCCTTTTGGCACCAACACCAGAATATCACAGCAGTCTTGACTTGATCTTCTCTTTCTAGAAGTCTAAGGAGCCACTTCGGGTTGTTTATTTGAGCTCACTCTGCTTTCCTAATGTTCTTCACTGTTGTAAATTTCCTTCGCAAAACTGATATATGCCGTCTGTGACAAACCAACAATGAACATCATACTAAATAGTCAAAACTGAGAGATTTCTTTTTTTTTATTTTTATTTTTTCAATTTTTTTTTTGCTTAAATTTAACAATGGTTATATTACATATTTTCGTCATCAGATCAGTTTAGATTAATACATTTAGGTACATAAGATTGATCAAACAATTAAACATTAACCTTTCTAAATCCACATTACTTTTTTTTTCTTTTCCCCCTTATTTTCTTTCAAAGTTGACATATTGCATATTGTCCTCACAATCATTCTACAGAGTGCAGTGTGTGGGCATGACCCACCTCCCTATTGATGTTGCATAGAAAAAAGAAA
>PVJA010035204.1:5602-23104 GCA_004027025.1 Myocastor coypus
AAAAAAAAAAAAAAAAAAAAAAAAAAAGCACATAGCCATAATCGTACCACATTGGAATCTAAAGCTTAAGGATCCATCCCAGACTGAGGCCATCTGTTATGGTTTATGTCTAGTTGTCCCCCCAAAGCCTCATGTAGTCATGGGGCAGGGACTTCTATAGATTGAGACTTGACTCATGAGTCACTGGGATTATGTGATTTAGTACTGATGTAGAGTTTGAGACTTGATCCATGATCCCTGAGATTATGTGGTTTTTTTTGTCTTTTTGAGACAGGGTCTTGCTATGCAGTTCAGGCTGGCCTTGACTTCACTTTTGTAGCCCAGGCTGGTCTCGAACTCACACCGATCCTCCTGCCTCAGCCTCCCAAGTGCTGGGATTACAGGCGTGAGCCACCACGCCTGGCTGAGATTATGTGTTTTAATACTGGTGGGAATATCAGTCTGAGTAGGGTTGGGACTATGGGTGTGGCCTAGGGTGGATATCCTAAGGCAGAGAGCCTGATTGAAATATAAAGAGTGACAGAGAGACAGACTCAAGCTGTAGCTGTTGCTGTCGCTCTCTGCTCCCCTGGTTGGTCGGTTGCCTCTGTCACGATTGTTGCTGTTCCGCCACCATGGACTGGGTGCTCTCTGCCCTAATCCACTCAGCCTGAGGCCAGCCAAATATGGACTGAAACTTCCAGTAACTGTGAACTAAATAAACCTTTCCTTCCCTCATTTTGAGTGTTGGGTATTTGCCCCAGCAATGAGTAAAGACTAACTAAGATATCATCCTTACCTACATGTGTTACTGTGAGTAGCCAGAGATACTCACAGAGGGTTGACAAATGTGAGCAAATATGGTAATTTATTTAGCTTGTGGATGATGTCCACTGCTGCCAGCCAGGAGGATCGACCCTGAGGATGCGAACATAGCAATTCATATCGCTCTTCTGAACACAGCAGGTGCTGTCCAGAAGGGTAGAGTACTGAGCATTTAATTACATGGGGATTCTCATAGTCGGAGAGTCATTATTCATTCGTCATGGACAACATTTATCAGAAATAGAAACTCACTGAGTGGAAACAGATCACATGATTTGAGAAAGAATATGTTTAACTGCAATTTAAGTGATCCTACTGTGGAGTAGAGGAAGAAAAGGAATCACTTTGCCACCACATACCACCCAGGCATAAGCTTTCCATTTTAGGAGACATATGGCATTTCATACATTGGTGTTTGTAGTTTCCAAGTAACAGTAAATATTCTTTAGATATTAAACATTTCTGTGGAATGTTTAGGTTCAAGTGAGACAGGTATTAAACTTTGTCCATCCTATGGAGTCCAGTAGGATGTACTTTGGAAACATGTATAGTGCCACTTAGTACTTTTGGCAGTGTCCATTGTCCACATGAGTCATGACTATTGCTTGGACGATGGATTCCAACTTGTGGGATCCAGTTCTGTTTATCATGGGTTTTCTGTAGCTGAGAGGAAAGGATATTTGACAGCATCATTTTGAGTCTTCCACTGTGTCCTTCAACACTTTCCTTCACATTTTCTAGCATCTTTGAACATCATCATCTAGTATGCCCTTTCTCTTTGTAATAGGCACAGTTGACAGAGTCTAGAGGTGTGTGACATCCTCCTGAGTGGGTCCATTTGGTCTTTTTTTTTTTTAAGCCCTGATTGAGGCTCCTTTCCTTAAGCTTGCAACATCTCTCTTTTTTATCCTATTTTACTTTCCTCTTCTATCCTCTGCATCATGAAACTCCCATTTGAAATGTTCTTGCTTAGTGATATAAACTCAATTTTGAACCTGTGGAAGAGGGCTGCCTGCAAGGGAGGTAAGATGAGCGAGAGGTAGGACAAGGTGGGGGCAGGGCAGAACTGACATGAAGGGCATCATCATCTTCCATTGGACCTGGGAGCAACCTGGGATGCCTTTGGCATGATGACTCTTTTTTTCCCTCCAGAATTCCACGAGTAAACCTACAGTCACAGAACCAGCGCCATGAGGATAATACCTGCACCACACATAGCCAGGAGGGAGGACTCTTTGTAGGGGAACTGGTCAGTGTGCCTAAGCTTCCCAGTGATATCAGATTCACTGCTGGCTGGCTACATGAAGATTGATATTTCCTTAATCTTTCTCCCCATACATCAAGAGAAGGCCATTTCAGCTCCAACATGGTACTGAGTCTTTCACTTTTAATTTTTTTTTTTTTTTTGTCTTTTTGAGACAGGGTCTCACTTTGCAGTTGAGGCTGGCCTTGGGGTGATGGGTAGCCAACAGGTCTAACCTACATAGTGTAATTAGCCCTCCAAACCAGGTGACAGGTCTGGCTTGGATCTGATATTGATCGCAGAGTGGGAGAAAACATAAAACAAGAGCACGAAACAGACAGTAACAAGGAACAAAATGTTCCTGGGATTTATTAAGAAAAACAAAAAAATCCTTCTGAACTTTAGGGGAATGTGGGTTATCTCAATGCTTTAAGGGCCTTTGCAGGCAATCCCAGTCAGGCACAGGGGATGGCAATTTGATCCCCAGACCCACCTTTAAGGCAGCCTGAGACAGCCAAAAAGAAAGAAAGAAAGAAAGAAAGAAAAAAAGAAAGAAAGAGGCTTTTGCAGTGTGAATATTAGAGCTGCCATTTACAGCTCTACATGCCTATAGTCCCAGCACTTGACAGGCTGAAACCACAGCATTGCTGTAATTTCCAGAACAGCCTGGCCAAGGCCAGCAGCATAGCTCAGTGGGTTAAGCGCTTGCTTAGGGAAGCACAGAGGCCAGGGTTCGGTTCCTGGCCTTCCTGCCACGCCAGCTCTGCTCTCCAGCTGCTGTACTGGCGATGGAGTCTGGGCGTGGTGGCACATGCCTGTAATCCCAGCACTTGGGAGATAGAAGCAGGAGGATCACTCTGAGTCAGTAGTGAGACCTTTTTTTTTCTGTCTTTTTGAGACAGGGTCTTGCTATGCAGTTGAGGCTGGCCTTGAGCTCACTTTTGTAGCCCAGGCTGGTCTCAAACTCGCAACAATCCTCCTGCCTCAGCCTCCCGAGTGCTGGGATTACAGGCGTGAGCCACCACGCCCAGCTAGTAGTGAGACCTTGTACCAAAAAAAGAAAAGAAAAAGACAAGAACAGCCTTGCCTACAAGGTGTGTTCAAGGGCAGGCTGATCTGCAGAGTAGAATCCCAACTGCAAGAAAAAGCCCTAAAGGTTCTGGAAGAGTTAGCGCAAAGTGTTCCTGTGCTGTAATCCCAGCACTCTGGCAGCTAAGGAAGGAGAATTGCCATTTCCCACCCTGCCTGGTAAACTTCACAGTCGCTATCACAAAATAAAGAATGAGCTGTGTGTACTGGCTCACTGCTGTAATCTCAGCACCTGGTAGGCTGAGGTCTGATGATCACAATTTCAGTAAAAATTCAGCCATCAGCAAGGCTATCTCTCAGAGAACAGTTTGATAGAAGGTCAATACTGGAGCGTTAGAATGTTCCATCCACAGCAGTGAAAAGGAAGGAAGGAAGGAAGGAAGGAAGGAAGGAAGGAAGGAAGGAAGGAAGGAAGGAAGGAAGGAAGAAAAGCAAAAATGAGGGGACAGATTATAATGGCAAGCAGAAGCAACAAAATATTAGAATTTGGAGGAAGATTTATTTACATTGATGGGCATTCACTGGGGTTGCTTTTAAAATATCGCTCACTTATAACTACTGCTTTGTGACTTATATAAAAGAGCAAGCAGGAAGCAGAGGCAGAGTAGCTTGCTAATTGGAGACTGGGACACGTCATGTGTGTTATGCTGACCAGCTATGCAACACAGCGAGCAGCCACTTTCAGGACAGGAGTCATGGAAGCTGGAACCACAGCTATTACCTCGACAATAAACAAACTGAAGTATACTGTGTGGAAGCAGGAAACCATTGCTATCTTAAAGGCGCACAGAGAAAACTTTACCTCTGAAAGCCATGCACAAATCCTTTGCAGATGTGCCAAGGCTCCTCACACCACTCCCAACTCAGAGCACTGCCTTGCGAGCATCTGGGGTCCTGGACTGCAGAATTTCATGTCACTCAAGTGAATGCTTATTATGTGTGGGGTATGAGGGCTTGGACAAAAGGAACTGTCACCATTTAGCTGTATCACAACTCTCCTGTGTGATTTTTCTCTGTTTAATTTTTTTTCACAACTATAGCCTGAAATCAGTACATTCTCAAGGGCTTATTTCGCATGGTTTTACATCTGCATCCTTCTTTTTCTTTTTTTCTTTTTTTTTTTTTATTTTGAGAAAAGATTCTCTACATGAGAGTCAGGTATGGTGATGTAGTCTTGTAATCCCAGTATTGGGGGAGCCTGGGAGAGAGGTTCTCCAGGATTAACTGGGTGGAAGGGGAGAGAGCCAATCAGGATCCTTACTGTGCTGGGAAGGGAGGAGCTGGGTGGGGTGAGGTGTGGCTAAATGGGGGATGAAACGCGGAAGCAGAGGGGGAGATGATCACTCCTGGAGTTTCCTGTCACTACTGGCCCTCCCTGGAATCCTGGATTCCTGTCACTGTTGCCTGAGTCTGCACCTGGTGAGTTGTGGTCTCCGTGAGTATACCCCACCTACCCATCCTCCGCCTGTGCCCTGTGGGACAGAAGTCACAGATGGCACCACGAATTTTGTGACTTTTGTTTGCTCCCACAAATTGGTTAAGGACATGTTCAGTGTTTATGTCTTGTGTGTGTGTGTGTGTGTGTGTGTGTGTGTGTGTGGTTTTTTTTTTTTTTTTTTTTTTTTTTTTTTTTTTTTTTTTTTTTTTTTTTTTTTTTTTTTTTTGGTCATTTTGAGGCAGGGTATTATTATGCAGTTCAGGCTGGCCTTGAGTTCACTTTTGTAGCCCAGGCTGGTCTCGAACTCACACTGATCCTCCTGCCTCAGCCTCCCAAGTGCTGGGATTACAGGCGTGAGCCACCACGCCTGGCAGTGTTCATGTTTTGAGCCAAAGCCTAGATCTCTTTGTTAGTTGGTTTTGAACTCAACCAATCCAGGCTGGCCTTCAACTCTGTCTTCTCCTGACTCAGCTTCCCCACCAGTGGCGCTGTATCTGGATCCTCCAAGTCAGGGTTATATTTTCTTCTGATTATACACGGGAAAGTTGGCCTTCATCCCTTATATCTTGTCTCGTACTTTGATTAGTATCATCTCCTAAGTTTTCTTCTCAGGCAGGGTCTCACTCTGCAGCCCAGGATTCCATTGAAGTCACTGTGATCCTCCTGGCTGAGGGTCCCAAACATTGGATTATAGGTGAGCACCAACACTCCATGAGGTTATGTCACTTCATATTTTGGGGTTTTTGCTTTAGTTTTATTTTTCAGAAAAAGGTTCTATGTGTGTAGTAGAGGCTGACTTGAACTCATTTTGAAACTCCCCAGATAATGCTGACCTCCAGACCATCTTCTCATCTCAGCCTTCCATGTGATGGGATTACATGGGTGCGGCGGCAGGCCCAGCCCATAAACTTTATAAAGCCTACACTTTTCCTTAAACAATAGCCACCTCTTCAAAGCTCAGTATGATCCCCTGGGAGGGGGGGTCCACCTGACTTTCCTGAGGTGCAGAAGTAGTTGAAAGGGGTTGGGGGGGGGGTCGTCAAGGCCATCTTGGGTTAAATTGTGCCAAACTGGGTTGGGAGTCAAAGCCTTTCTCTTGAGCCCAGGCTGACCTTGAGATCATGGCAATCCTCCTGCCTCAGCAGCTATGGTTCTGACATTCCAAGTATGCACAGCCACACCTGGCATTGTCTCTTCATAGTTTATAAACCTTATAATTTTCAGGAAACAACAGCTGTCTCTTGCATGCTCGGTAGGATCAGGCTCGTCATTAGAGTTTCTTATGATATTCAAGCTGGTAATGAGAGGATCAGGAGCTCCTTGTGTTAAACCAAACCTATGAGAAGGAATTTGATGCTTTTCTTCTGTGAGAGGCAGGGTCTCACTACGTACTTCAGGATGGAATTGAGCTCACTATGTAACCCAAGCTGGCCATAAATTGCCTAGACAGCCAAGGCTGTCCAAAAATGCCTACCTCAGCTTCCCCCTTGCAGGGATTAGAGATTCCTCTGATAGCAGCTTAATACTCTTAAAGAAGCTTGTTCCATCACAGGGCTTCTGCAGTGCAAGTGCCTCTAGGCTTGAATGTATGACAATGAAGAGGAGACAGAATGGTGCATTTCTTTTTCAGTCTTAAGAACTGAAGTCAGTGGTGCTTGGTAGCAAAAGTAGCACCCTTAACACCATACTCACCATATTTTGCTTGGAGATGAGGTCTCCTTGCAGCTGGCATGATTTGGATGTCCCCATGCTTCTTTGTCACTGTCCTAGGGCCAGCAGGAGAGGCTTGCACCACCTCTTCCAGCTCCAAGTTTCTTTCTTTTTGTTTCTTTCTTTTCCGTCTCCATCGCTTTCTCCTTCCTTTCCTCCCATTCTTCTTTCTTTCCTTTCTCCCTTCCTCCATCCAGTGGTAAATTACACAAGACCTTTAAGATGAGCTTTTTCTGAGTCACTGAATTACCCCCTTTGGACCTTAGTTTCTATTTTGAGATTCTCCTGACTTAACATTCCAGAGTATGAGCATTAAAGCCATTTGTGTGGGAGTTCATTTTTGTACAAGTTTAATATTCAGCTGAATTTTATAATGATAGTCCTAGGGTGGTGCTTGGTGATTTCAGGTGGTGTCCTAGCCTCTCACGGGCTTGGGTTTGAGTTAAATCTCCACCAAGGTAAGAACTGAGAAGAAAGCCAGGACTTGTGGTGCAATCCTGAAATCCCAGGGCTTGGCAAGCTCATGCCAAGGAATCGTTGGTACATTGAGGCCAACTTGGGTTACATAGTGAGTTCAAGGCCAGCCTGAACTATAACTTGTCTCAGAAGAACATAAAAATATTTTCAAATAATTTGAAGTGATGATTCGGTATCACTGTAGAGAGGCTAGGATGTTATCCTTGCCCAAAGTGTCACCTCCTTGTGAGGCTGAACTCTGAGAATTGTGAAGTGTGTACAACATTGGACAATGTAGTGAGTTTAGGTCTCAAAATGAAAAATGGGGGAAAAAAGAGAAAATGTGTCAGGGGATTTATGCTGATTGAAAGTCCTATTAAACCCCAGTGCAGCAGAATAATTAACAAAAGGCATCCTTATATCTTACACCAGAATACTTATTGTATGTTTGTTTTAATGGTAGATACTTGTTGTTTGGTTAGCTGTCATTTTTATTGTTTTCAGTATTCTTCTTGTTGTTGTTAATACCAATGTTATTTGTAAAGAAAGGGTCCCACTAAGTATTTTTGGCTGCCTTTGAACTCTGTATTGAAGATGAGTGTGAACCTTACAATGATACTCCTACATTACCCTGCAGTTATCTAGGATTATAGGCTGCACCAATACCTTTTTTTTTTTTTTTTTGGTTTTGGGGCACTGAGATTTTACCAAAGCCCACTACTTCCCCGACTCACCATCCTCTCTAAATCTAGATTTTACTTCATTCTAATTTATTGCTAAGCCTTGTTCTTAAGTCATTAAATTGCCCACAATGGGCTTGAATTTGGAATTCTCCTGCCCTGGTGTCTTAGTCTCTCATTGCTGGAACAAGTGCCTGACACCCAAAACAATTGAAAGAAAGGTTTATTTAGCTCCAAGTTACTGGAGGTTTAAGTCCATATTTAGCTGGCTCCAAGACAGAGAGGCATATGGCAGAAAACAACCTTTCATGGTGGTGAGCAACAGCCAGAGCAAAGGAGAAGTAGCAGCAGCTGAAGCAGCTCACATCTTTTCTTACATTGAAATACGAATCACCTACCCCAGAGGTGTGGCCCCTACATCTGCAATAACCAGTTACAAATTCCAGAAGCTCCCCATGACTGTATGAGGCTTTGGGGGAACTTCTATTCACAAATCTTAAGACCTGGTCTTCTAGAGTCCAGGGATTACTCACGTGTTCTATCCAGTACAAATCTCTGCTGTATTATACAGATGGAGGCTTTGTTGATCTATTCCTTCCACTCAATCATAAAGTGGTAGGATGCCTTACTTGGAA
The DNA here is from genome assembly GCA_004027025.1 of Myocastor coypus. NCBI lineage: Eukaryota > Metazoa > Chordata > Mammalia > Rodentia > Myocastoridae > Myocastor > Myocastor coypus. The sequence goes on from PVJA010035204.1 coordinate 13,658, forward strand.
TGTTTAAAGAAACTACTTTAGAGTTAGCATTTTCCATCATGAACTTCCATGTGCTCTATAACAGTAATAGATGGTCTGTATGCATACTGAGGATTATTCTTAAATTGAAAACAGAAGCATCCACTTCCAGAGATTCCATAATATCTATTAGCTGCACTTATGGTTAGAAGGCAAATACTAAGAGGACAGCAATCACCCTAAGACCCTCTTTTGCTAGTAATGTAGAGACTTTTGTCAAAGATTATGAACATTTCAAATAAGAAGGGGCTGAGAATTTAAAAAAAAAAAAAAAAAAAAAAAAAGGAGAACCCATTTTCCAGAGGGACAGGACTGCAAAGGATGAGTGCATTGAAAATGTTGGCTTAGTGATGTTAGGTTCAAATAGGTCAGAGGTTTGCCTTTTTGTGTATAGCTCAAAGACATTGGGGCAACCTGAACAAACTTCAACGTCAGACCAGGGACGTCAGCCCTGAGATGGACATCATGGTTCTGAATGTGAGTCTAGAGTGTGGCCTGAGCAGATGCTTCTTCCTGGATTTTACTCACAGTACATCTTCTTCCAGATACCTCAAGATGAACTTGCAGAGCCCATCGTCCCTGTATCAGTTGACCATGCAGAGCCTGCTGAAGGGTGATGTCATAGCCAGCACTGCTCTGCATGAGCTGCCCACTGTGATGTTCTGTGACTTGTTCGTGGAGGCTTTCATGGGGCAACACGATGATGTCCTGAAGGTGATGGTGCAGTTCTGGCCATTCACCTACCTCCCTTTGAATACCTTAATGCAACTGAGGAGAAGCAACAGCCTACACACTAAGTTTAGTGAAGAAACACTCCAACGGAGAAATCTCCGGACCTTAGAAGCCCTCTTGGGCGGGCTTGATATGCAGCTGTCCCGGAAGGTTCATCACAGGTGAGACTGATGCACAGATCCTGGAAGGAGGATCCTGGGAGTTAGAGGAAGGGCCAGGTGATAGCGGGCAGAAAGGGAGCCTGGACTTCGCTTCTAATGTTTCTGCTCACACAGGCACTGAACTTTGCAAGCACCACATCTGAAGGGGTTTTCAGATGAAAAAACTGCATATGTAAGATGATGCGAACTTGGCACGATCTTGAATATTCCAACTCTAACATGAAACAGAAGTTGAACCAAGTTGCATGCTAAGTTTGAAATTATAAAAACCCAAGGCAGGAAGAGTAGGAGTGAAGCTCTTGGGAAATGGGCGTGAGAGCCACACGGGCAGGATGTTGGGTCGTCATCTCAGTCTTGAGATGGCTTTTTCTTTTGCCCACAGCTCTTGGAAACTGCAGGTGCTGGACTTCACAGATGCATACCACCCCTTCTGGATTGGAGGGCCCAGAGCCATGAATGTTGATTACTCAGTTGGTGCTGGGCACAGGGAAACAGGCAGTTCTGGGTCCAGTGAGAAGAAACCAGCCCTGAAGATATTCATAGACCTTTGTATTCAAGGCCGGAGGAGGTTTGGTGGTACCAATAATCTATTCCAACTCCGCCTCTTGAAGTGGGCCAGGAAGAGAAAAGCTTTAGTACAGCTGTGTTGTGAGGTCATGATGATCAAGTCCCGTGCCATCTCTGTGGTCCTGAAATTTCTGCGACTTGTGCAGCTGGACACCATCCATGAGCTGGACGTGTGTAGTGACTGGGACAGGCAAGGCATAGAAGCATTTGGCTCTAAGCTCATCAAGATGACAAACCTGCGGACGTTTCACTTTCACAGCCCCAGTTTGCAGCAGTTCAATTCACCCTCAAAAGCCCATCTGCATTCCCACATATATGCTTTTCATTTACTACAGCTGCAAAATCTCAAAGAGCTTTGTATAAGCAAAGTGTTCTTCCTGCAAGGAAATCTGAATGTCGTCATCCGGTGAGTGGGCTGTGAGCTGCCCTGTACATTCATGGTTACTGTGAAAAGCAGGATGGAAGGGAGGCTTTGGGGTTAGCTTAGTGGTTTAAGCGTCTGTGTGGCCAATCCCAGCCAGGGACAGGAGACCCCTGTTCAATCACTAGACCCACCCTTATGCATCTCAAATTTAAAAAAACACACACACAAAAAAAGGAAAAGGAGAAAAGTAGGGTGCTGCCTGTGTGCATGTGGGTGAGAGCACTAGGAAGTGGGAAACCCAGCACTGGACTGTGGCAAGCCCTCCCATGGCCTCCCACTTAAAAGCAGTGATTGAGCTAGAGCGGGAGCGCTGCAGCAGGCCAGATGTTCAGAAAGCCAACATCTGGAGCTCAGAGCAAGTGAGGGCATATTTGCTTTCTTCCTTAGGAAGCATGTCCACCTCAGGGGCTGGGAACAGGGAAGAGACAGCACTACAGGTGGGGCTCATCCCACACCTGCACAGTGAAAGAGTGGCTGCACTTAGCAGCTGTGGGGGACAGAAAACCCTTTCACAAGTACTTCTTAAGTTGAATTAGAATAGGATAAGCATCTGATCGCCTCTGAGAGTTACTTTCTCATAGCTATCACAAAGTAACAAGCCAACCAAATAGCCCAGCAGATTAAAGCGCCTGCAAGGAGGCAGCACAGGGCCCAGATTTGATCCTGGGCCTACGTGCCAGCCTCACCCCTCACCCCCACAAGGCTGTGCTGATACATCAATTGAGACTGGGCATAGTGGCACAGCTTGTAGCCCCAGCTCTTGGGAGACTGTAAACAGGAGGATTACTATGAGTCCAGCCTAGTAGTGAAACCCTGAACACACACACACACACACACACACACACCACACACTTGTAGACCCTTCCCTAAGATACCAAAAAAAAAAAAAAAAAAGTACCAGACATATCCAAGTTAGGGCAAGAAATTTTATCTCAGCAGAGGGTTTATTCCTGAGTCATCTATATCCAAGCATAGAAGAAAATTAAATGATCCCTTGCTGGTGGGCAGAAAGCAGCACACTGCCCTCTTGCTTCCCTCTATGCTCCACCCAGACCGAAGGCTATTGGTTGGTGCCATCCACACCTAGATTAGTACCTGACATTTCCCAAGTGCCATACGTTACAGTCACATGAAACCAGTCATTGCACTGATCTACATATCAAACCCATGAGTCAGCTGCTTCCTCAAGTCTCCACTAGGGAATGCATAATGCTGGGGGTGGTGGGAAGAGCTTTGTGAAAGTCCCAGGAGAGATCAAGTAAGGGCAATGAGCAGCTTGGAAGGACAGGTGTCGGGAGCTGAGGTTGAGCGAGTGGATTTCAAGGCTGAAACAGAAGGGCAGCTTCTGCTGAGGACACTGGGCTAGGTCCGCGCCCCTGGTCAGACAGGGCCGGCTTTACTCCTCCTGCAAGTCATTCATTCCCCTCATGTGACCAGAGCTGTGGTTTTCTGCATGGCACTGAGCACAGGGATCTGAAGACAATAGGGCCTCAGCCAATGACACCTGATGCATCTTTGAGGATCAGTGTCTCCAATACCTGACATCCTGGAGACCCTCAGATGACGAGGGCCACATTTTACCTAACCTGACTCTAGTATTATGTGTTCATTTCCACTGCACCCCACTCATCATCCAGAGTCATACAAAAATACGTTTTTCTCTCTGCAGGAGCCAGCCACCCTTGGAGGTACTCTTCTTGAGATCATGTCCGCTGGATGAATCTGATCTGAAACATCTTTCTGAGTGTGTAAGCACAAGCCGGCTCAGGGCCCTGACACTGACGGGAATTTCTATGAAATCATTCAATCTGGAGATCCTCTGGCTTCTGCTGGACAAACTGGCCAGCTCCCTGGAGATCTTGGTCCTAGAGCACTGTGATATCTCAGACTCCCATATCCTGGCCATCCTGCCTGCCCTGAGCCATTGTTCCCAGCTGAAGACATTCAGTTGCTATGGGAACCCCATTTCCCAGCCCATCCTGAAGGTTCTACTGTACCAGAATGCTAGGCTGAGGACGTTATCCCAGGGTCTGTATCCTGCGCCCCTAGAGACTTATCAGTCTATTACTCTAACAGATTTTGTGGACCCTGAGCAATTCGCTCAAGTCTATGGTGAGTTGACACCAGTCTTGCAAGACATAAGACCATCTCCTAGGGTCAGTATAAGTTACTGTGGTGTTTGTAAGACGATTGAATTCACTAACTCAAGGAGCACTGAGAGCTGGGTAGTCTTAGAGACATGTCAAAGGCCAAGAAGTATTAGATTCCACAGTTGCTTTTGTCCCCTAGTTGGAGAGGGTTATTTCTCGATCTACAATCACACGCACTGAGCAATGGGTCTTTCAGGAGGTGAACTGCATCACGTGGCTAGGGGTGCTCACCCCTGGGTTAGTCCATTAGGCCAGCATGGCTAGAGGAGTGGGGCTCCTGGAACGTGGTCTCAGAGAATGAATGCGTCACCCTGCAATACCGATCTCTCGCTTCTTCTCACAAACAGGTTACAAAGCACTTGGTCCTCTCCTTACACAACTGTAATGTCAGGAGATTAAATGAATTTTAAAAGAAAATGAACATGTCCCCTTTGTAAATATGAGTGTTACATGTTGCTTGCCAATGACAAGGGATGTAATGAAGTTGTGCACATGTTAATCTTCTAAGAACGATGGTCTAATGCTTGTAAAAGGGTTCTTGCTAGCTAGGAAAGCATAGAACAATAATCGTAGCACATTGGAACCTACAGCTTGAGCATCAACTCCAGCCTGAGGCCACCCTTAGCTACATGTGTCACTGTGAACAATAAGAGAAGCTGTTAGAATATTGACAAAAGCGACCAAATGCAAGTGTTTATTTATCTCACGCCTGGTGCCTCCAATATTGCCACTCAGGAATATGAACCCTGAGGATGGGGATACGTTGGTTCACATAGCACTTCACCCAGTTTGTGAAAATACAGGTGATGTCCATAAAGGTGGAGCACAGAGTTTGTCTAATTGCATGGCCATATTTAGTCATGGATTTAGTAATCATTTGTCACAAAAAAAGTATCAGAAATAGACAATGTTCAGGAAAGGACACTGCTCACATTATTTGAGAAAGAATGAGTTTAACTGAAGTTTAAGTGATGTGACTGTGGAGTATAAGAACAAAAGGATTCAGTTTACCAATTCGCTCCCTAGCACGTATGTTCCACTTCAGAGCATATATGATACATTGATGGTTATCATTGAAATGTACTGACCTACGATGGACATGTCTTTTACTTACTACTATTCAGTTCTTTTTCTCCCGTTTAATTGGTTGCCCTATCTGGAGGGTTCTTTCTGGTCTCATTTGTAGAGTTTGGGTTTTTTGGTCCCTCGCTAAAATATTTTTTAGTAGTCTGTGTAAGGTTGGCTTTGACATCATGAAATTCTTTAGTTGTTCCATGTGATGGAAGTATTTCACTTCTCCCTCATACTTGAAAGAGAGTTTTGCGGAGTATAGCAGTCTGGGCTGGAATTTATTTTCATGGAGGACTTGAAGCACTCTGCTCCAGGCTCTTTGTGACTTCATGGTTTGTAAAGAGAAATGTGCCGTTATTCTGATGGGTTTTCCTTTAAATATAATCTGTTTCTTTTCTCTAGTGTCTTTTGGTATATTATTCTTCTGCTGGATTGCTGGGATCTTGACTATTCTACGTCTGGGTGTGTTTTTAGTCGGGTCGATGTTATTTGGAGATCTAGAAGCTTCAGTTCTGACTGATTGTTTTCTCATATTTGGGGAGTTTTCTGCTGTTACTTCTGTCCATATGCTTTTTCTATCATTTGTATTACTCCTCTCTTGTTGATGCCTATTAATCTCACGTTGTTTATTTTTGCATCATCTTGAAGATGTTGAATTATTTTTTCCTGCATCCTGGTTGTTTTTAAGAGATTCTTTCCTACATTTTCACTAGCTGCAGCTGTGTTTTCAAGATCTGAAACTCTGTCTTTACTTTGATTTATAGGGTTTTGCCAACTTGTGATTGAGGTTTTATTTTTTTGTATATCTCTTTTAAACGCTTTCATGTGATTTTTATCAGTCTCTTCTTTAGAGACATTTATTAAGTCTTTCATTGCAGCTATCCTTCCTTTTTCTACTTCAGAGATTATTTCTGCTCCCATTTCCTCTCTATCTCTGATCTGATTCCCTCTCTACTTTTCCACAGCTATTCTTTTTTACTTCAGACTCTAGTAATTCAAATATTTCTTTCTTTCTTTCCTTCTCTCTCTCTCTCTCTCTCTCTCTCTCTCTCTCTCTTTTCAAACTGGTGTTTGTGAGAAATAAAGCCACATCAGACTTCAGAGAAAAACATCAAATTCCTACCTGCCCTGCATTTCCCCTCCCTGGCCATCAGCTGCCTCTGTACCATTGCTGAATTTATTTTCTAACCTATTTGTCCTCCATGCAGTTTGGTCTATCATTTCATTTGAGTGTTGGACAATGCAGGTTCTTCCTGAGTTCACTGTAGCCTATATATGTGACCCTCTTGGGAGGAAACTGCCTTTCAGATGATATTCATCAAAACTCAGAACCTCTTCATTGAGTCACACAAACCATTTTCCTACTTGTATATTTCAGAGGTCTGGCTAGGAAGAAATACAGATTTTTTTTTGCTGTAAAATCATTCTTCTGCATATAGAATTAGGTGGACCAGATCATATGTTTATATAAATACTTTAGGCAGCATACACATAATGTATATCTGCTTGCATGACTGGGCAAAAATCTAGTACTTAGGATCTTACTGTAGAAATGTAACCTAAGGTTTCTAAGTAGCTTGATAGCTAGGGATGTAGCTCAGTGACTCAGCACCTGCCTGGGAAGCATGAGCCCTGGGTTTGATTAGTAGTACAACAAAAGCAATATATACATGTAACAACACTTCACAAAGAATGAAACCATTATTGTATGTTGATAATCATATACCAATCAAGATAAAATATTTGAACAGATTAGAAAAAACCTTCAAGATCTCTGGCATTCTCCTCAACCTCAGGAACTCCACTAGATTTCTGATTTGCTGGTTCCATGACAGCAACTCTTCCTTTCCTAGAATTCCTGGACCTCTCCCTGGTATTGATATATCCTGCTCACCTGTGCTGAACCTTCTGAGACAGCTTCACATCGATTCCACGCAGTACGGCTTTTAGAGTCCTCAGGCTTTTCTGCTGTGATGTGACTACTCCACGCAGAGTGTCTGCTTCCTTGGCTTTCCTCATGTCCACTAGGGCTCTCAAGGGGAGATAGGGGAATGGCCAGGCTTGCACCATCACCTTCAAGAACTGGTTGTGTTCACCCATGAAGGCATCCATGAATAATTCATGGCAGAACTGTGTGGGCAGATCATGTAGAGCAGTGCTGGGCATGGTGTGACTCTCCAGCAGGCTCTTCTTGGCCAGCTTGTACAGAGGTGTTGGGCTTTGCATGGTCATCCTGAGGTCCCTGCAAGGAGAAGGGATGTGGTGAACATCCAGGAAGTAGCCCTTGTAGAACCTTGACAAGGTGTCATTTGATATAAGGCTGGCATATCTGGAATTGCTTCGTCTCCATTTTTAGTTTTATTTATTTTTATGTAGAGAGATTCTTTTGGTTATGCTTCAATTGAGGTATTTAGGTCGGGAAGACACAGTCACAGCTAGTGAAAATGAAAGAAAGAATATCTTAAAAAGAGCCAGAATGGAGAAAGAAATAATATTCAAGGCAATGCAAGGTTGAACAACGTGAGACTAATAGGCATCGACGAAAAAGAAGGAGTCAGTTCAAATGATATAAAAAGCATATGGGCAGAAGTAATAGCAGAAAACTTCCCACATATGAGGAAACAACCTAACATTCATGTAATTGAGGCATACAGAAGTCCAAATAACATCAACCCAACTAAAAATACAGCCAAACGTATAATCGTCAAGATTCCAGAAATCTAGCACAAGAAAAGTATTCTAAATGCCACTAGAGAAAAGAAACAGATTATACTGAAAAGAAAACTCATTAGAATAACAGCAGATTTCTCTTCACAAGCTATGAAGTGAGGAAGAGCATGGAACAGAGTGCTTCAATTCCTCCATGAAAACAAGTTCCAGCCCAGACTGTTATATTGTGCAAAACTGCCTTTCAAGTTTCATGGAGAAGTAAAATATTTCCACGGCAAAGAACAATTAAACAAATTTACAAAAGACCTATTTTAGCTCACGTTTCCTAGAGGTTTCTGTTCATAGCCAGTTCCATGATGCAGCCACTTACATGAAAGCCCACAGTGGAATTTGGAAGACATTAGGGAAAGCACATGTGAAAAGCCCTAGCTGTATACAACTAGGACATTGAGGAGATAGAAACTGCAAGAGTCAGCACCTGAGGTTGCGGAGGAGCAGTGAAGGTATAACAGAGGAATAACGGATTTCCAGAAGGCACAGCGCCAAGTCGAGTCCATTGGATAAACTTGCCTGTTCTCCCTTTGTTAAATTCACTCTCTGAAGAATTGTCACACAGTTTACTTTGCTCCAGGCCACTGAGCACAGGACACCAGAAGCATGTGCACTGAGCGAATCACACAGGTGACGGCAAGTTCAAGCGATCAGTGTCCTCAACACACAGCATCTCTGTGCTCATCAGAGGCTGAGGGTGCTGCTGGACCTCAACAGGCTCTCCTTGTTACACATCATTCTATGGCCCCTAATCATCACCCATTCATACGAATTATCTTTTCTCTCTCCATAAGAGGAAGATGTCCTTGGAGGTCCTCTCCTTGAGTTCAAGTCTGCTCAATGAATCTGGCCTGAGACACCTCTCCCAATTTGCAAGCCCCAGCCAGCTCAGGTCTCTGACTCTTAGGATGATATCAATGAAATCATTCAATTTGGAGACCCTCTGGGTTCTGCTAGAAAAACTGGCCAACACACTAGAGAATTTGGCCCTACAGCACTGTGATAACACAGACTAGGCCATTTTTGCCTGCACTTTGCCACTGCTCCAACCTCAAGACTTTCAGCTGCCATGGGAACCCCTTATCCATGGGTATCCTTCAGGACCAGCTGCGTCTAATTGCTGGACTAAGCAAATTAACATAGGGATTGTATCCTGTAGCACTGGAGAGCTATGAGTCTAATATTCCAACAGAGCTCTTGCATGCTCGGAGATTCTCCGATGTTTGTGCTGCACTGCAGAGGTCTTGAAAGACCCTCCAGCCACTAGGCAGCGTTCTCACCTTTCTGGAGCCTCTTCCAAATCTTGGACCAAAACAAAATAAATCCTTTTGCAGAAAAAAAAAATTCCATCTTGCTCCATACAGGATGGCCTCTATCAAGAAACCAAGGAGCCTGCGCACCCGCCGCGGGTAAGCCCCAGCGCCCCTCTGCCCCGCCTCTGCGTTCCCGCGACTAACTTCCTGTTCCAGCCCAGCCCAAACCCCACCGCTGGGAGCTGAGCCTGCGCACCCGCCGCGGGTAAGCCCCTGCGCCCCTCTGCCCCGCCTCTACATTCCCACGACTAACTTCCTGTTCCTTGGCCTGCCTTCCCTTTCCCCGCCCC